>SZWC01001339.1:95989-115039 GCA_023375785.1 Penium margaritaceum
AACTCCACCCCACCCCAGCCCACCTCACCCCACCCTGCCCTGGCCCGCCCCGCCCCACTCCGCCCCGCTCCACGTCCGTCCAACGGTCCCATTCACCACGTTGCGGAGGGTTCACCATACGCACCTGGTCCAGTGCGCGCGCGGCGACAGCGGCATGCTCTGTGGTCACCCCTCTCAGCAGCTCCTTCTTCTCCTCGCGGGAGAAGAGCGACGACGAGGACGACGCCTCCCCTGCTGCTGATGCTGCCGCCGCCGCCGCCACAGCTGCTGCTGCTGCTGCTGGTGCTGCTGCTGCCACTGACGATGCATCGCGAGAGCGGGGCAGGGGCGACAAGAACACCAGGGATGAGGCTGGCCCAATCATTGAGGACGGTAGCGGAGGCCGGGCGGGCCGCCTGGTGCACGGTGCAGGGGTCGACGGAAAGAAGTTGGAGGAGAAGGGCTTGGAGCAGGCAGCGTCGTGTTTGCCACGGGATGCTGCTGCGCGGCGCACGGCCGATCGAGATGCCGACGCCAACGCTGGCACCGACGCCGACGCCTGCGCCGACGCCTGCGCCGAGGCCTGCGCCGACGCCTGCGCCGAGGCCTGCGCCGACGCCGGCACCGATGCCCACGCTAATGAGGGAAAGGGGGGGCGAGAGCGGTGGAGAGAGCGTTCGGACTCTTCCAAGCGCTGTGGACTTGAGCAGGACCCTGACCCTGACCTCGACCGTGAGCCCCACCCTTCTCCAAAACCTAAGCCTTGCCCCAGCCCCGACTGCAATGTCCCATGTGACAAGCGATGGCTCGTCATGCTCGTGCTATGAGGCACCGGCCAGGCTGGCCTTGTCGCAAAAGGTGACTGTCCTGATCCTGCAGTCAAAGGTGACGCTGCAGCAGCTGCTGCTCTTGCCGCCGCTGCTGCTGATTCTGCTGATGCTGGCCCTTTCGCTGCTGCTGCTATCTTCGCAGCTGCCCCTGCTCCAGTTGGCGATGACCTCCATGCCCCGCAGGCAGCAACAGCGGCAGCAGAGACAGCGACGGCCGGGGAGGCAGCAGCGACAAGCATAGCCGGTGGACGTGCCCTACGGGTCACAGAGAGTGCGCTAGGGTTCATCGCCGATCGCGAGCCGCACGCGGCGAACTGCAGCGCCAGCTTGAGATCCCCACTTAGAGAAGGTAGGGCGCCTGATTCGAGTGCGAGGTGCGAGTGGGATATGACCCTGCACGGCAGCAGCCAGCCAGCCATTCGTCATTCGATCCGTTGCACACCCATGGAAGTTGTGTGCTCGCGAAAAAATCGACGACGCTGCGCCGCGGCGAGAGCAGGACTGTCTGTTGCTGCTACTGTTGTTGCTGCAACTGTTGCTACTGCTGCTGCTGCTCCTGCTGCTGCACTGCTAGCTTTCCTTCCTGCCGCCAGCGTCGCCGGATGACGGAGAGCCGCGGTCGGAGGACGACGACTTGCGGTACGCCTCCTCCACCTGCTTTGCCGCGCGCACAGCTGCGTCCACCACTTGGTGTAGAGGCGGCAGGTCGTACGTCTGGGAAAGGTGCACGCCGAACACGGTCCCAGCGCAGAAGGACAGGAAGGGACGGAAGAGGCCCATGTGGGGCCCTCTCTAACGCTTGCAGGGAGAGACTTCCGCTGTCTCCCACGCGACTACGGCTCCAGCTGCTTCGGCTGCAGCTGCTTCTGCTGCTGTTGCCGCCGCCGTAGCTGTCACCACCGCCGTCGCCGCTACTACTACTCCTGCTGCTGATGCTACAGCTCCTGCTGCTGCCCCGCCCGCCGCAGCCGCTGCTACGAGGTTGCAACTGGTGAAAGCCCTAGCACGTCGCACGTCGCGGGGCGAGCCCGCCGTCGCATCACCTTCTCGTGCTGCCTCTGCCTGTGTCGCTTGCGGCTCGTGGTGATCCTCTCGCCTCTATCTGTGCAATGAGGCTGCCACGCCAGCGACCAACGCATCCGCGTAGGTCTTTTTCGGCGACAGGCGCCGAGACTCTGGCGATCGTGAATGCGACCATCGACGACTCATGCTGCGATTGACCTCCTCATGCGTGCGCTTCGGAGGACGCAACGTGGCGAAGCGCGGAAGGCACTCGCCAGAGGCTCCGCTCTGCTCACATTTGCGTCCGCGACCCTCGAGATAATGCTCCTCCACGTTCTCCGGCCTCCGCTGTCCTAGACGGTCAGTCCTGTCCTCAAAAGTTGAAGGCAGGGGTTTCAATCTGTTGGTCGATCAGATTCTGCTAGAACCATTTTACGGTACTTCGTTGGAGGGGGAATGCTCAAGAGGAATGTTAAGGCAAACACACCTTTGACGGTGCAAAGGTAGAAGTTTCGGTTTATAATGTGGGAAACTTAAGTAATTTATAGCTAGCAATAAGTGTACTTCGATGACAAGTGTGGAAACGATCCAACATATACATAAAATTGTTGAGTTACGAATGAAGCATAGTCGGAATCGTTTGGTTGATTGTCGAGCGACGCGTGCGGAGTCGCGTCATTACTAGTCGAATTCCAGAAGTGCCACCGAGAAGTCAAGGGTCTTCAAGCATCGGCGATGAAGTTGTCAGATGCATCATTATGAATCCAAATTCGTCTTGGTGCTTCGAGAAGTCGACCGAATGTGATACTTCTGTTCGTAGGTTTGCGAGTGTGGCCGAAGTTGTCTGAAAGGCTCGGAAACTTCCAGTGAGGGCGCGGCAATTGGCCAGATTGTCCTCTTCCATCGGAGTGAACATCGTGGATATCTCGACGCAATAGGTTTCTATAGTTATAGAAATGCTCACTTAGGGACTCGTGTACGTCTGGTGCGTAACACTTCCCCCCCATTTAGCCATGACAACACGTCGTGCGTGTAGATGTGGCCCGGAGACGACAGTAGTAGCCGTCGATAAGATGATCGGCGTCTCGGAGGTTGTCGAAAAATTCCCAACTATTATGCGCTACATCGTAGTCGTGCCACTTGACGAGATATTCTGTCGTCTTGCCTCGTCGCCGATGGCAGAGGATGTCCTCGATGACGTACTCCGTGTCTTCGTCCACTTGAACGGGAGGCGGAGGAGGGACATCTCTGCCAAGGAAGTTCTCTCCGGGGCCTGAGTAGTGCTTGAGTCTATTGATATGGAACACCTGATGAATTTGCATAGTGTCGGGGAGGTTGAGTCGCGCAACCACAGGGGTTTGCATGCCCTCGATCTCAAACGATCCCAACCATCGGGGTTTGAGCTTCAAACAGTCGGCTCCTCCGAGTTTGATGTTTGCCGAGTTGAGGACTCAGTCACTAGCGGCGAATACATCGTCGCTGCGATGTCGGTGAGATGCTCGCTTCATCGCTGCTTATGTCTTCGCGAGTGTCTGCCGTGTTTCCTCCAAGATCGTGGTAAAGTCTCGGCAATGAACATCGACTGCATGAATGTTGTTGCGAATTTCTAGTCTGGATGGTGTGGCGGGAAGTTTGTCATGTACCACTTCATATGGAGTTTGACCAATTGTGGTGGAAACTGCCAAATTATATGCGATTTTGGCGGTGGGGAGTTCGAGTGCCCAATCCGTCCCGTGAGGTTGAAATAGTGTTCGGAGCAATTATTTGAGTCTGATTGGTCGACTCGGTCTGACCGTCGGTTTGAGCATGAAATGTCGTTGAGATTGGAATTCTACTTCCGTAGCGAGTCATTAGTTTACGCCAAAAACAACTGGCAAATTGACCGTCTTTGTCGCTCGTGATGGTTCTCAATTTTCCATGTAGCCGTACGATGTTGTTTATAAACAGGCGTGTTGTTCCCTCGACAGTGACAGTGGTCGTTGTCAGGATGGAGTGGGACATTTTGGGAAACCTATCAACGACCACGAGGATTGCGTCATATCCCGCGGGTGTGACTAGTAATCTTGTGACAAGTCCGTGGAGATGTCTGCCCACGGTCCCATCGGAACAGGGAGCGGTTGCAGAAGTCAAGGTGGCCTCGTGCGACCGGATTTTTGCCGCTGACAGGTGTCGTAGGTTTTGTAGAAGTTGGCCACGTCGGATTGCATCTTGTCCCACCAATAGTTTTTTGCCAGCATCTCTAACGCCTTGTCCTCTCCGAAGTGTCCACCTGGTCCGGTGTCGTAGCACTCTTCGAGCAACATACATGATAGCTCGTCGTTCGGAGGAACGACCACTTGGTGAGTGAAGTGTCGTCACCAATAGGGTGCGTCCAACCAGAATTTTGTTTTCATCAAATCCGCCATGCTGGTCGTTCCCTCATGCAAATAGTCGCTCGGGGTAAGGGTCTTGCTACAACTGTAGCGTTGCCACGTCAATCATGAAATCTGGTCGACGGCTAAGTGCGTCCACCGCATTGATTTTGCCTGGCTGGTACTCAATCTTGTGCTCGATCATGGATTCAAGGAATTCCATCCATCGGATTTGACGTCGGCTAAGGTTCGGCTCCGTCTTCTAGTGTTTTAACGCATGGTGGTTGGTGCGCATGATGCATCCGCGACACTCAAGATAGCATCGCCACATTTTGAATGTGTGCACGACCGCCAGCATCTCCTTCTCATGTACAGCGTAGTTGAGTTCCGGTCCTCGCAGTTTTTGAGACATGTAGGTGACCGGTTGTTCACCGTTGCCATGGTCTTGGAGAAGAATTGCGCCAATGGCTTGGTCTGATGCAGCCGTGACCATGACGTAGTCGATCGTTCGATTGGCTTATCATAGGCTTGCTGCCAAGGTCAGAGCGTTTCGCAAAGCGGTGAGCGCTTCTTGTTCGTTGTCGCCCTGGCGCCACTCATTTTCTTTTCAAGTGAGGTCGGAAAGAGGTGTAGACACACAGGCATACTACCATACAAATTGCCGGTAGTACTTGGAGAATCCGAGAAAAACCCTAAATTTCTCGATTGTTGATCGGCCAGTCAGTGCTCAAGAAATTCAGGTTTTGACAAAAAAAACTTGAATTTCTCGATCGTTGACTGGCCAGTCAGCGACTGCTGCCACTTTTTTTGGATCCATGGTGATCCATCCACCGTTGATGACGTGACCCAAAAATTCGATCGAACTACAACCCAAGTCACATTTTGAGAGTTTTCCGAGAAGTTTATCTCTTTGTAAACATTCCAGAACTTTTTGGAGATGTCAATTGTGCTCCTGCGGGGTGCAACTATCCACTAGAATGCCGTTGAGGTGTACCATGACAAAATCGTCCAGGTACGAGCAGAAACTTTTGTTCATTACCACCATAAACGTCGTTGGGGCATTTGTGAGTCCGAAAGGCATGACAATGAACTCAATGTGCCCGTTGTGGGTTCAGAACGCTATTTTTTTTTACGTCTGCCATGTGTATGTGGTGATACCCGCTGCGAAAGTCGATTTTGTTGAAAAATCGAGTCCCTCAGAGCTGTTCGAAAAGTTTGTCAGCTTGGGGAAGGGGTTAACAGTTTTTTATGGTAGTGCCGGTTAACGCCCGATAGTCCATGCATATCCGCATCTCGTCAGTTTTCTTTTTTACGAACAGTACTGGTGCGTCGTACTGTGACATGGATGCGAAGATGAACCCTTGACCAAGCATCTCATTGAGCTGCTTTTTAAGCTCAATCAGCTTGTGATGGCTGATCCGATAGGCCTCTCAAACGGTAGGCCTGATGCCCGGCTTCAATTCAATGGGATGGTCGATGCCTTGTTGAGGAGGTAAGGTTCTCGAGAGTTTGTTTGAGAAGACGTTTGCAAACTCTTGGATGAGTGTTCCGAACTCTTGAGGTACCATTGCAAACTTTGTTAATTTTGATGAGGCTGATGAGGCTGATGATGAGTCAGCTGTTGTCACTTTCGCTTCTTCGATTGGCTCGAGATGTATGAGCCACACATGAGCTCCTCGTCGTACACAGTGCTTGGCCACGTTGAGCAGTATCGACTGCACAAGTTGTCACTTTTGGGCTTCCGCGGCTTACTCTGCTCCTTCCACCTTTACTACTTCCGCTATTGGCTTCAGTCCCGCATGCAAAAGTTGTTGCTTAGCACCGTCGATCTCCACGTAGATGTCACCACAAATTCAGTCGACCTATAGATTATGCCGGTAGAGGAAATCCTGTCCGAGGATGATTTTGTGATTGCTCATTGGGAAAGACCTCCAGACCGTTACATCCCATAGATGCCCCACTTGTTATCGTAGTGGCTCTCGAAGTCTCCGTATTTGCAATCTCTCGTTGACAGTTTTTCCTTCAAACACCCCTGGTTCATTCGGCAAAACCTGTTTGCGCAACATGTTGTTGCTCACAAAACTGTATGAAGCACCTCCATCAAATAGTGTCCGTACCGTTTTGTGACTTCTGCATCCTCGAGGCTGAACTTTTAGTAATATCACCGGTTCGTCATCCTCGTATCCCAAGAAGTCAACCGAAAGGATTTCATACTTCTACTTGTAGGTTCGTGAGAGTGGTAGAAGTTATCAAAAGGTTCGGGAATATCCACGGAGGAAGCGGTAGTTGGCCAATTTGCCCTCAGTCGTTGGAGTGAATATCGTGGTTCTCGCGATGCGATGGACTGTGTGTGTAACAACAGAAATGCCCTGTTGGGAAGATTAGGGACTAGAATATGTTTGGTACGTTACAACGAAGACGCATCAAGGTAAGTAATCTGTCTCTAGAGGCCATAACACGTTGCCATTTTATCATGATTTCTACGATGTCCACAGGCCCATATAGGTCCATAGAAGTCGTGTGAGAAAGATGGATGTGATACATGGCCCCGCGTTTGCAGAAACGTTATGTGCCAACTTTCCATGGCAAGGCAGATGGCATTTCAAGCATCTTACTCATTCAAAACCGAGAATGGGCAATACTTAATGCGATGCTCCATGCAAGCAATGTGTATTTTGTCGAGCGCAATGCAGGTGGTTCATAAGGATGAGGTACAGGGAAAAAGAAAGTTCAACAATTTGGGGCAAATGGATGACTTGTCTTGAGCAGCAAGTGTACTTCAATGACAAGTGTCCAGTGACTCGAGCACATACAAAGAATGCAGAGAACGATAATGAGGCATATGTTGGGTCCTCGGTGCTCAAACCTGGTGATGCGTGCAAGGTTGCGCCGCCGGTTGCTCCTTGTAGAAGCTCAACTGAGAGGTCTTGGGGCTTTGAGAACATCAAGGTGCGGTTTTGTGAAAGTCTAGTGCCATCGATAAGTCAACCAAATAATAGCAACACATCGATATGCTTTGCGACACTTATGTGGACCTTTCTCAAGTAGTAGAAAACCTTCTTCAACATAACACTTAAGGTTAAGGTAGGTGGCCAAAATGCCCTCAGCCTATTGGCGTAATAGTCTAGAGGTTGTCGCATAGTGGGCCATGAATGCTATGATAGAAATGCCCACTCGCGGAGCTTAGGGACTTGTGTACGTCACGGACATAGCACTTCCCACACTTTAAGTCATGATGTCCCGATGCGTTATTAGACGTAGGCAGGTGGCGATGGTAATAGCCTTCGATCAAGTGATCGATGTCTTGGAGGTTGTCGTAAGGCTCCTAGTTGTTCTACGCCGTGTCGTAGCCATGCCACTTGACCTGATACTCGGTCGTTTTTCCACAACGTCGATGTACAAGTTTGTATTGAATCACATTCTCCTTGTCCACGTCCACTTGTACAAAAGGTAGAGGTGCAAAGTCTCTACTAGGGAAGTTTGTGCTCGGATCCTGGTAGTGCTTGAACTTATTAGAGTGGGAAATGGGATGAATCGCATTGTTGTCTAGTAGGAGAATTCAAGCAACAACAAGGGTTTGCATTCGCTCAATCTCAAATGGTTCCACCCCCGAGCTTTGACATTCGCACAACCCTGTCTTTGGAGTTTTATGTTCGCCGAGCTCAAGAGGACACAATCGCCAGCGCTGAACACGTCATCGTTGCCATACTGGTTGGCCGCTCGTTTCATAGCTACTTGTGTCTTCGTGAAGGTCTACCCTGTTTCCTCCCAAATGCTTGAGAAATTCCTGTGGTGAATATCGACCGCGCAGATGTTGCTCTAACTTTGCAATCCATTCAGTGCTAAGTGAAGTTTACCATAGACCACTTCAAGCGGAATTTCACCAGTTGCGATGGAAGTGGTGGATTTGTATGCGAGTTTGACTGTCGACAATTTGGCTGCCCAATTGGTGTCACATGGCTCGCATCATGTGTGGAGTAGTTGTTTGAGCTACTCATTGGTCAAGTCCGTTTTCTCGTCGGTTGACGATGGAAGACCATTGATAGCTGGATTCAATTTCCATAACACGTCATCAATTTGTGCCAAAAACTACTAGTGACACGACCGTCTCTGTCGTTGATGATGGTACGTGGCACGCCATGCAATCATACTACCGTACCGCCACTTAAACTGAGATTTTGATCTGCAAAGGATTCTGTTTTGTTTGTTTAAAAAAACTTGGGCTGAATTTTTGCACACTGGCTACAAGGCCGCACAGAATTATGGGTCTCTTAAACTAAAAAATGTTATTGAGTCTAGGTAAAACGTGCATGATAACAACCAGAATCAAGTGATTAGGGCATGTTTTGTTGGCCTCTCCCTCTTTGAGAGCTTTGTGCGAGCATTAATTGAGCTCGCTTATATTCGAAACTCATTTTGGAAGGAATTTCTACACACTGGCTACAAGGGGGTGATCAGTTTATGCAACTGGGTCAAGCCCAAGGGAAACTTGTTATGATTCGAATTGAGCCGGTAGTAGGGTATTTGATTTAGACATAGTCACACTATTCCTTCTGTGGTGACGGTGGTGGTCATCGGGATGACGTGCAATACTTTGGAAAACCTGTCCACCACAACGAGGATGGCATTGTAACCTTTAGGTTACACAACTCCCTCCAAACAGGTAATGGTTGTACTGGATTGGGTGGCCTCGTGCAACGAGATATTTGTCTTTGTCAGGTGTCCCTAGATCTTTAGAAGGGTAATGTATTAGCCTATGTCTTGTCTCACCTTTAATACTTTGCAAGATTCTTATGCGTCTTGTCCTTGCTGAAGTGTCCACATGGACTGGTGCTGTGACATTCTTTCAATAGCATCCTTTGTAGTTCTTTGTTTGGTGGAACGATGAACTGGTTAGTGAATCCTCATCGCCAGCGGGGGTCGCTGAACTCCTCGTATCCCTTTGCAAAGAGTCTCACAAAGTACGGGTCTCGTGAGACAAGAAATGTGTTGATCTTGGCCATGAAATTTGGTCGAGGATTTAGAGCATCTGCTGGACTAGTTTTTCCAGGCTGGTACTCAATGCCATAGTCAAAGTTGGACTCGAGGAACTCTATCCTCGAGTTGAAGTTGGACTCAAGGAACTCTATCCTATCCTATTGAGTTTGTTGAAGACTCAGATTTGGCTAAGTCTTGACATGCTTCAGGGAAATATGGTCAGTGCGGACGATGCATTGTTGAAAATTCCAAGTGACGCCGCCACGTTTTGAACGCATGCACAACTGCGAGTAATCCTTTTTTTTTGCGCCGCGTAGTTGAGTTACAGTCTACGTACTTTTTTCTTGACATACACAGGATCGATTGTTCTCCACCTCCCGTGTCTTAGAGGAGAACAACTTTGATGGCTCCATTGGATGTGTTGGTAGCTATGATGTAATCCATCATAGAGCCTTCTCCACATCGGTAGTCAAAGTTTTGAAGATGAATTCTTTGATTTTCTGTGTGGAATACTATTGAATTCAAGATGTCAAATGCAAAACATTAGCAATGTTCCTTGAGGGTGGTTTTGGGTTTTCTCCCCGAGTTCGAATAACTGATGCAAAAGTAGTAGTTAGTGTTCCTTTTTTCCGGATTTGAGTATGGGATCTGTTGGTTAAAAGACACGGCCGTTGAGATCTCCTCCAGATCACGTAACCGCATCGTAACGGTACAAGTACCTTGACATCCAATGACCAGAGCTTACTTGGTCATGACTGTCCACTCAAACCCAATCACCCCCTCACACCAGGACAACGCCATGGACCCCCACCGGTCGCATGCAAGTGCACGGCATGCCCTCATCAGGATGGCCATCGAGCTTCGTGCCCAACTATTGGTCCTACTGAGAGAGATTCTGCTGGACATTATGGAACACATCATCAGGCGGTTGCGACGACTTCCAATGATGAATGGCTCCTTCACAGGCGTGGCATGGCGGTCAGAGATCAACAAGGGAAAATCTATGTGCTAGTACAGCATGAAGCGTATGTCTCACCCTACATGGTTGCGCATCACTAGCTTCCTACGCAACAGATCCTCCATCCATGACACTCATGTCATCATGGAATGAAAGTTGTTCATGTATTTGCAGTGTGTCTGCTTTGAACTGTCCGTTTGCCAAATCATGGAGCGGTTCCCACAGTGTGGATAACCATACGTGAAGTCGTCAATGCTTTCATCGACCTGTCTCCAAACGTTATGAAGTTACCTATGTCTGCTGCAACCCATCTGCAGCACTGGATGGGAAGAGAAGACAACTTACCCTGGTTCTAGAATTGTGTTGGTGCCATTGATGGCACCCACGTGCCCATGACTGTTAAAAGGAGTAGAAGAGTTGCATTCATCAAGAAGTATCACCAGGTTACACGAAACATCTTGGCTGGATGCAATCATCATTTGTTTCACCTTTGTGATTTTTGGCCAAAAAGGCAGTGCACACAATGCATGTATGCTCTCGTGTGCTGGTCGACATGGCTTTGGTTTCCAACAAATAACTACATGCTTGCAGATGTTATGTTTCCAGATTTGCATGATCTTATGACCCCATATCGGGACGTGAGATGTCACTTGCAATAACTTGAGCCCGGTCAATAACATCCTCAGAACAAGGAGGAATTGTTCAACAAACAGCATGTTTCCATCATGCATCAAACGTGCATGCGGCGTCTTGAAAGTATGTTTCCAATTTTTGCGTGGACTTGCACTTTGCAACGACAACATGCAAGGTGCCATCATGTTGTCTTGCTTTTTTTTTCATAACCTACTCATGTTTGTTTAACATGGGATACATGATTTGGATTCCATGATGGATAACACAGATGTGGATAGTGGACCTCTTCCCGTTGGCATGGGTAGAACAAGGTTGTTAAGAATAAAGATTCTGGAGGACATGTGGTAAGAATATGGGAAGAATTAGATTACCGATGACAATAAATGTGACATAAAGAGGAAGGAAGTGATAGCATACAATGGGAAGATAATTCTACCAGAGTGGTTGAATTTGTACCTCAAAGCTGAAGTTAATTGTCTAAAAGAGAAGAAAAACATACATGTAATTTGCAATGGTTGTGTCTCAATGTCCCTCTAACTGAGCAAGGGGAGTACTAAGCAGGTGGTGATTTTTGTAGTTGCAAACTCAGTGGTAGCCACAACATAGGCAGAGGCAGAGGCAAAGGTGGAGTCACTTCCAGTTGGTGTGACAGGAATGTTGTTAGGAGGAAAGGTCAGAGAGGCAACAATAGTGGTAGTAACAGCTAGAAAGGGGTGGCGTACCTCATGCAGACACTTCATATGTGCCAGAGAAAAGGTAAGACTAGCTTTGGCCAAATCCTCAAGCCGGTTCCAGGGCCTCAACGTCAAAGAAGGCTTAACGGGCCGGTCACATATCTTTTGTAATTTAGCTATGGATGTAGAGCGTTTAGCCATGCTGCGCATGGGTTAGAGAAAAGGAAAAGAAGGTAAATCTTCTTTCAGCATTTCACCAATCCCTGTGGGTGAAAAAATATTAGAAGTACTGCTAGATTGTACTGCCAAAGATGAAGAAAACTTAATGAAAGTTACACCCTTTGGGTACAACACCAAATCACAAGAGGTAGGTCAGAAGTGAAGTGCAAGACAGTCATAATAGACTCTCATGATGCGGTGGACGTGGTAATAGAATGAAGAGGGGTGAAATGATAGGGGCTACGGAGGCGGCAAGAAGAGAGGTGTAGGAAGCTGTTCTAGCCAGTAAGAAAATCAGCTTAACAATAGTTGTGGCTGCAAGTACCGACATGTGGTGAGAATGACAGCTAAGATATGTGTTTTTAGGGGAAGGTAACTGTTGCAATGAAGATGAGATCAGAGGTGGTCGTGGCATGGATGGAGATGAGAAGAGGTATAATGGTGGTGGTTGTAACAGAGACAACAGTGAAAGCAATGCTAGTTGTGGCAGCAAGCTTCATGGCAATGGTGAGAGCTACCTGGGCCAGAGAGTTGTGAGAAGTAGTGGCTTGAGTAAACTTCTCGCTAACTCGACAACCAACAGTATTGGCCAGTGCACCTGTGAAACATGCGCCAAAGGTGGCAACAGCCACTGTAGTTACGTCAACAATGGCGACTGCAAGGTCGATGACTTTGACTATGTTTTACTAGGCTCCTGGCGTTGGAGACAACAAGAGAGACGACAAAGTTAGGCTGTTGCCATTGCTAACGACTACTATGAGAGGGTGTAGAAGGAGGTGCATGAGCAAGGAATCTTTCCTACAAATGTCTACTCATGGAGTCGAAGCATTGTCAAATACTGGTAGGCACAACATTCTCAGCGTCTGTGTAGAAACACTTAATGTCCTCCTCCTTCTGTCACTTGTACCATTGCATGCTATTTTTGGTATCCTTGTCGGGCATGTTATGTTGACCTTGATGTTGTGGTTGTGCTCTGTTTTCTCTTGCAGGGGATGCCAGAAATTCAGGCCACAACAACAAAAGTTGTTGCGGCTGCTCCAATTATTTGCTACTCCTACGACAATGACCTGATGTTAAGTTTGATTTCCATGGTTGATTACTCTAGCTATGGCTTTACTGCTCTTGTTATTATTTCCAATAACTTCTAACTACTATAGCTTGCCACCATTGTTAGTGACTACAACAGTCCTTACCTCTTGTGGCTGCTAATCCTATTTTGTTGTGGAGGTGGCTGCTACCAAGGAACAATAGTTGAGGGAAAGTGAAGGAGGCAATGAACCATTGTCGATGTGGCTGGCTTCTCCTACTATTGTCGGTTCCAAGCTTTGGCTACTTTTGTTTTATTTTATTGAATCTAGCTATAGCCACTCATCACTTCTATGACTTGCCACTATGACAACAAGGGTCGCTTGCAACTACAATTTGTAATTATTGGTGTGGTGCTAGTTCAAAGGTGGTTGCTATCAAGAGAAAGTGGAGGAGGTGATAGTTTACATTCAAGATTAGCTTACATACCTGCTACGGAGCCTTGCGCAATACTTGTGTGCTTTTACAACTTTACTTTGCTCTTGCTAACTGTAGGAGCCGTTAGATGCTTTGACCTACCATTGCAAATGCTAACTATAAGATTCACCGGCTCTTAGGGATTGCAATTGCTGTTGCTAAGAGTAGCACTTGATGCGTGTGCAGTTGCTCTTGCTTAGATGGAGAAGTAGCTACTACATTGAGACCACAAGTGAGAGAAGCAGCGGATATTGTGGCTTGCCAAGCTAAAGAAACCGTGACCTGTTATGAGTAAGACGGAGCCTATCACAACCATTACTAGATATTGCGGCTTGCCAACGCTACTGCTAACTACAATAGTTATTCGCAATGCAACTTTCCTTGCTTAAATGAGGAGGTGACTTCTGGCAAGTGATAGATTCAAGGGAAATTGGGGGAGGTAACAGATTGCAGCTGAGATTGGATCCAGTAGAGACGGAGCCCAGTGCAGCCGTGTCTGGCCGTTGTGGTTTGTTATTAGTATTTTCATCCATTGCAACCATCTCTTAGATGCAGAGGTAGACTTCCCCTTGCTGCCGGCCAAGAAATTTGAACGATCCCAAGGAAGAGGCTCTTCTTCTCGGAACTTTGATACTAGATGTTACAAGAACCTTGTGAGGGAGAGAGCAAGAGTGCAAGAATGGATACCGTGGCTAAAGCTATCTGTCCTCATATGTGGGTGAAGAAACAAGAGAAAATGAAAAAAGAGTGAGATCCATCATGATCCGCCATTTCCATGAACAATTGGATACTTACAAAGGAATTCAAGGCACGGGTGTTACGTCCCTGACGTACACGAGTCCCTAAACTCTGTCAGTGGGTATCTTGGTCATTAAACTTGTGGCCCACTACATGTTGACCTTGAGATTTTGAGGTCGTTTGGCCGAGGGTTTTTTTAGCCAAGTTCCCCGACATCTGGTGTTCCGTTACCTGAAGTTTCTGACAACTTCGACCACCTTCCATAATGGTCGACAAAAGTGTCATGAACTATATTCATGTTTCAATGTTGTTCCGTCGACATCTCGATGGCTCTAGGCTTTTGTAAAGACTTGTCTCAGTATTCTTGTAGTCCTCCGACCTCTTGGTGGAGCTCGTTGAAGCAGTTGACACATCGCGTCTTTGCACGTGTCGCTCGGACCGAGCACCAAGGACCCGACACATTCCTCTCATTCTCGACATTGTATATGTGTGCTTAACTCACTTGATGTTTGCCACAAAATTACACTTACTAGTTAACACAGGTTATCCTTTGATCCCAAATCCTTGTATCGTCGTCTATTATGCACCTCATCCCCATGAACCATCCACATTCAGCTAGGTGTAACACTTGTTATAAGAGCACAACGGTGTTAGAGGGGCAACCGATGCATTAACTGTCTTGCAACAACCTCACACGAGTCTGTGGCACATCTCCACCATTCATAAGATCACAGACCTCGCTATGAAAATAGCTAACGGAGCGAGTAGACCTGACGCCAAGCAACAGTCCCCGACAAGTACTCTAGTCATGGAGGATCAGCAGCACGTGAACAACAACGTTCTCTAAGCAAAAACGATAGCAGGGAAATCTTTTGCAGCAAATGGCACGACACAAACAAATCCAACGGCCAAGTCGGTGACAGACCCATTGTGCTCGGTGAACTCTCGGCCCCCGCCGCAGCCCGACAAGATGACACCTGGCACGGATGGGAAGCACCAGTTGACAAGCACAAATCAACAAAAACACGTGCCAAAAGTTGTCAAGACTCAAGAGCCTCAATACCCATGTACTCCAACAACTCAGCTTGGTGATAAAGGAGCTACAAAATTCTTGTGCGTGCGAAGAAGTGCTCACGGAGAGAAGTTTACAACTTTGGAGTGAACCCCATGTTTAACCGGCACTTGTCGAGCCATTCGATCGTGCGAACTCCAGGGGACAGACGATCTGGATGTAGCTGAAGATACTTGAGGTGTACTTCACCCCTCTTGGGGTGATCAATGACAAGAAGATAATTGACCTCACGGTCTCGCTTTTACATGGCATGCCATTGGGTTAGTGGTCCAATCTAAAGGCCATCCAATGGAAATAGGAGACGGGCTAGATCAATGGCTGACAATTGCTCTCACACTGTCGATCACATTGTCAATCGCAAAAATACTACCTCTCATGCACATTAATCCAATGTGACACGGCTCTCTTATGCCATGAGAAGCATGGAGCAACCTTATGCACGCTACACTCGGTCGCCATGAGAAGCTGAATGTGAATTCTTATGCACAGTATAAATTCCAGCGTCTTTAACAGTAGTCAAGCAAGGCGGATTAATACTGGAGAATCTTGAAAACCATCCTTTGCAGTGACCTCGTTTGCAATGAACTGTACTTCTACGATAACAATGGCCTCAAATGAGATGTTGGAGGAGCAATTGCCATTTTTGGCATTCAAGATGACTGTAGCGGGAGGGTCGGTTCGGCCCTCCCTCCTCGCTGATGCGAGGGGTGGTTGCGCACCACCCCTCGCGTCAGCGAGGGCTGGCCGGCGGCCAGCAGTTTGCTGGCTGTCGGCCAGCTCGCTGCCGGCCGGGTGGACGGCCGGCGGCCGGCCAAGCGACCGGCCGGCCACCGGCCGGCCAGCCGCCAGCCGCCGATCGCGGCCTCAGCCGGATCGGCGGTTGGGAGGCCACGAGGGCCTCGAGGGCAAGGCCTCGTGGCCTCGTGCCCTCGTCCCCCCTCGCCCTCCTTGCAAACGAGCAAGAGAGGACGAGGGATAGGGGGAGCGAGGGGGAGGTCGAAGTAGCTAGCGCGAAATCGCCGGCGTGCCTCGCACGCGACGATTTCGCGCCAGAACGACAAAAAGAAACTCGAAGTTCGTTTATGACGAACTTCGACGTAAAACAAACAGAATAACTCGTGCGAACACACGAGTTCGAGGTCAAAACCCCTGGTTTGGGTCCCAAAACCAGGGGTTTGGTTAAAAACGGAAATGGGCCTCCGGAGACTCGAAATATTTGAGTCTCCCTGCTCTGGGTCGTTGATGACGATTGCCCCTCAGTCTTGCGAAGGGGGTAAACCCCTGACGCGGACTGAGAACGCCATTCTGCGAACTCCGACGACGACTTCAGAGCAGGAGCTGGAGACNTCCAGCATCTCCACACTTCCAGGGGGCTAGGAGGATTTTTGTGGGGCGGGTTGGGGAGTTCCCACCTCTAAAACCACAAAATCCTCCTCATTTTCAAGGCTCCTTCAAACCTCCTTCACCCAAAAAATTGGGACAGCGTCCCTCCCCAAGCTTAGGGACTCTCACGACCTGAGAGAACCCTAAAAAGAAGGAGGGTGACAACTTGGGGACTTTTGGCGGCTCCCCCAACGCCGGCGGCTCAAGGAGGACGCCGCCAAAGGGCGCAAGACGCGCAAAGAAGACTCAAGAGGAGGCCAAGGAAGACAAGAAGACAGGAAGAAGACAAGAAGCTAGAAGAAAGATTGGAGGAAGTGCTAGGAATTGTGTAATTCCTCTCCTCTTGCTTGTTCTAGCTTTGTGAGCGGTACTCACACTTTTTGTTAACTCCTTGTATTGTAATTTTCTGTTTTCCTAGGAACTAGTGCTTGCCAAGTGCCGTGAGTCACGGCTTAGGAAGTCTAGTTCTAAAATCCATGACCTTGTGCCGACGTGGCAGCCTAGGAAAATAGAAATATAAATTGAAATTGTCTCACCGATCGTGAGAGCAACGCATTGGGAGGCGATTCCTCCTCGTTGTGGGGTGATCCTCACAACAACCTTCACGTGCTAGTTGCACGAGCGACGGGATGGCAAGCGCCGGACCGTCTAAGACCAACAAGGGCAAGGTGGTGACGGCGTCACCACGAGCTCTCGGCGGACTCCAAGTTTTGGGAGCTGCCGTCGCGAGCACGGTTGCCAACCCAAAGGCAACCGTATCGCCAAGGGCGACCCTACCGCCTAAGGCAACCGACGCCAACCTCGGCGACACCGAGAAGCGTATGGATGCCGCAAAGGTGCTCGACGAGCATGTCGACGCGCAAATGGGCGACCCCCATGCGACGGACGACGCGATGGAGGAGGATCTTCCGGAGGAGGACCCCGTCGAAGAGCACGACGTCGACGATGGCAAAGGCGACGAGGATCGCGACCATCGCCATCGTCGTGCGACGAACACCAGCCGATTGCTCGAGAAGGGCAAGACGCTCGTCGCATCGCCTGAAGCTGCTGACGGCAGCAAGACTGCCGAAAGCAGCAAGGGCGTTGAAAGCAGCCACACGGGAAGTTCCCGCGAGAACGAGCCGGACGACGTTGCCGCGAAGGCAATTCGCGACGACGGTCGAAGGCTCGCGGAGTTTGCTGCCGAGGCCGCAGGCCGACTCAAGATCACCACCGCTGGTGGAGATAAGGCGCCACTCGGAGGAATGGGGGCGGACCCTCCTTCCTACGATGCGGCCACAATGGGGCAAGGCAGCGCCCACTCGAGCGTCGTCGCCGACGACAGTCTCCTCCGAAAGGTGGGGCTCCTTGGAGGCGTGTACGCGAACCGTACCCTCTTGCAGTGGGTAAGGGTGCACGGACAACGCGAGGCCCTGGAGGCTATCGCCGATGCTCTGACGACATCAGAGCTCAAGTTCGCGTTCGCCAACCTGCTGGCCCACGTCGGGCAGAGCATCACGGAACTTGACCGTGATCGCGAGCTGTAGCGCCTCGCCGCCCATGAGGCAAGCCGCCGATGCAACGACCTCGACAAGGCATTGCAGAGCGTGACCCAGGTGCGGATACAGGAGCAAGTGCAGCGTGCCGCAGCTGCGGAGACCACTGCCGGCGGCAGCGATGACTTGCCTACCTCGAGGACTTCGGGGTCGGTCATGAACACGTCCTTCCTCCACAGTGTGGAGATCTTCTGGAAGGGCGTGAAGCTGACCGACTGGCTGAACCGCATGGAGCACGTCCTACGTGTCCAGAAGGCGCCAATCAGTCAGTGGGGCGACCTTGCCACAACGCGGCTTGAAGAAAAACTCTTCAAGTACGTGGTCAAGGAGTGGACTGCGCAGCAGCCGCACCTCGAGTGGCAGCCCATGTCGTGGGAGGCTTTCTGTGCGATCATGCGCAAGAAGTGCACCCAACGCGAGGAGGCGCAACGCGCCTTCCAAAAGATCAAGGACTTCAGGCAGCTGGGCAGCTCGCTCGAATCCTACTTGAGCGAGTTCATCGCACTCGTGGAGGAAGCCGAAAGCTTCACTGAGGGTGATGGGACTCAGACGTTCAAGTACCCAGAGTGCATGCTGCTGGAGTACTTGCGTGATGGTCTCGCCAGCGAGAAGCTGAAGGACAAGACCACCACGACAGCCACTGGCCAAGCTTGGACAAGCTGGAGGGCGTTGCGCGACTACATGAGCGAAGTGTATTCGGCGAACCCGAAACACTACTCTGATGCACGGCCGAACGCGCGTGCACATCAGGGGCGCGACATGCGCGTGGACGCTGCAGTGGCTAGTGGGTCAGCTGGACAGCGGGGCGGGGCCAAGAGCAAGCAGCCTACAAACCCCCTGGCCAAGAAGGCTGGTGGATACAAGGGTCCCAACAACAAGCGCAGCCGCGAGAATGACGAGCTGCAGGCGGTGCGTGAGCGTCGCAACGCAGCCTTCCGCGAAGGGCTCTGCCACAACTATATGCAGCCGAGCCACTTTAGGGCTCAGTGCCCTGAGGCTGCTGGTGGTGGACAAGAGGCCGCGGCGCTAGCTGCAGCAGCAGCACCTCGTGGGGATGGTGCAGCAAGAGGCCGTGGACAAGGCCGTGGACAGGGTCGCGGTCGCGGCAATGGGCCCGGCCGTGGTAACGGACAGGGCCGTGGGGCGGGTTTTCCCCACCCCTGAGTGACGTCAGTGGGGACCACTCAGGGGTAAAA
>SZWC01001339.1:115153-125743 GCA_023375785.1 Penium margaritaceum
GGACAAGGCCGTGGACAGGGTCGCGGTCGCGGCAATGGGCCCGGCCGTGGTAACGGACAGGGCCGTGGGGCGGGTTTTCCCCACCCCTGAGTGACGTCAGTGGGGACCACTCAGGGGTAAAACTGGATCACGAGTGTGAGTTCATGTTTTCAGACGAGGATGTTAAACAATTTGAGTTTTTGACGAGTTCAAATTTCTCTGTTGTTTTCTCCCCTCTCATTGAACCTCATTCTGCACTTGCTGATCGACATTGCCCACTAAATCTTGCATCACCAGACGAGATGCATGACCGAACCTGCTTAGTAATGGCAACACCAACCACTGTGCAAGAGTTGTGTAATGCGGTGATTGAAACAAACGCCCTCAAAGCGATGAGTTCAATCACATTCGCAGTACCTTTAGTCGACGATTTCGACCCAGTGAAATTTAAAGACTGGAAGGTGCTGGCCGAGTTCACACGTGCCCACAAGATGTGGACTCGAGTGGGTGAATCATGGGAGTTGCGACGCCCGTCGTACAGATTCCGTATTTATCACAAACTCGGCTTACCGTCGTCGAGTCTGTTCACTCGGAAGAGTGGAGGCAACATGACGATGTAGTTCAAAGGACACCTAGTTGGTGCTCCCGTGAACGTACTGGCTGACACTGGAGGGGACGACTCTTTTGTTAGCCTTGGCTTTACCCGACAGGTTGGCCTGAAGTAGGAGCCATCGGATGGCGCAGTTGTTGTCGGTGACAACCGTACGGTACCCGTGATCGGTACTTGTAAAGCGAAAATTTGTATTCAAGGGTACACACAGAGTGTCACGTTGAAGGTACTCAACCTTCTTGACCCGTTCGACGTGGTGCTAGGGGATCCCTGGCTTCGTGACAACAAGGCTCTAATGTGCTTTGAATCAAAGCGTTTGATCCTCCGGAAAGGACAACGCCGCTTTACGTTGATTCCGAGTACGGAATTATCACCGACCCGACTCAAAGTCCATGCCAGCTTGTCTGCAATGCAGGTCAAGAGACGTATTCGACAAGGTTGTCGATACTTCTTGGCTCAGCTGCAGAAAGTGGAGGGCGACGTGACGGAAGACACGCCACAAGAGATCAGATATCTATTGGCGGAGTTCTCGGATGTATTCCAAGACCCACCGGCTAGGCTTCCACCGCAAAGACACATGGGCCACACGATTCCGCTACAACCGGAGGCGACTCCTCCATTCAGACCCATGTATCGCCTTAGTCCAGCAGAAAGGCGAGAGGCCGAACGCCAAATCAAAGAGTACCTTGCAAAAGGATGGATCGAGCCAAGTAGTTTGCCGTACGGTGCGCCGATCCTTTTTGTGAACAAAAAGGATGGTGGTTTACGCATGTGCGTAGATTACCGGGCGTTGAACAAGCTGACGATGAAAAATCGATTCCCCTTACCGCGAATTGAGGACCTTTTTGACCAACTCCAAGGCGCAAAAGTATTTTCGTCCTTGGATTTGTCTCAAGGGTACCATCAAATCCGCATCACGGAAGATGATGTGCCCAAAACCGCGTTTCGAACGCACATGGGACACTATCAGTTCCGAGTGTTATGCTTCGGGCTTACAAATGCCCCGGCAACCTTCCAAGGAGAAATGAACCAAACGTTCGCCAAGCAACTCGGACAGTTTGTCTTGGTTTACCTAGATGATATCCTGGTTTTCTCCAAATCAATGGAAGAGCACATAGAACATCTGCGCGAAGTTCTCACAATCCTTCGGGAACAGAAGTTCAATGCGAAAGTGAGCAAGTGCAAGTTTGCACAAGATGAGCTCGAGTACCTTGGACACATCGTCGGCAAGGACGGCATCCGTGTCGACCCACGATAAGTCCAAGCCGTTGTGGACTGGCCACGCCCCGAAAATGTTGGGCAGATTCGGTCTTTCCTCGGCCTTGCAAACTACTTTCGACGGTTTATGCAAGGGTATTCGACCCTGGTAGCACCGCTAACCAGGCTCACGCGAAAAGACGTGCGTTGGGAATGGACATCTGATTGCGAGAACGCTTTTCTCAAAGTCAAAGAGCTTCTCTCCATGGCGCCCGTTCTAGCTCTTCCGGATCCATCGCAACCGTGGGAGGTTCGATGTGATGCGTCGGTAGTAGGACTTGGAGCCGTCCTCATGCAGAACGGTCACCCAGTTGCGTATGAGAGCCGAAAGCTCATACTCGCGGAAACACGGTACACGACTGGGGATCAAGAGCTCCTTGCGGTAGTACACGCTTTCAAAATGTGGCGTTGCTACCTGGAGGGTGCTGAAGGGGGTGTGACGGTCGTGACCGACCATAATCCATTGGTGTTTTTCCAAACGCAACCGAACCTGTCCAGACGACAGGCGCGTTGGAGCGAATACCTGAGTCGATTCTCGTTCACATGGGAATATCGGCCAGGACGCATCAATGTGGCCGATCCACTAAGCCGACAGCCTGTGGAAATTAAAGCAACCACTGAGATCAGTGGGTGTTTTATGGCCATTGCAACAGCAACCGCACAACCACCAGATCCCCCTGCACCTCTGCATCAACCACCACGAGAGATTATCCATTACAACGGTTTTGTAAACAGGATCCGGATGGGATAGTGTGTGGATTCTTGGTTTCAAGACTCTCGAAATCTGGACAAGTACGGCTTGGTGGAGGCCGCGGGAATCTTCTGGCACGGAGAACAAGTTTGTGTGCCAAACTCGGGAGACCTTCGAGCAAAGGTTATCTCCCAGTTCCACGACCCGCCGGTCGCAGGTCACGTGGGACCCCGAAAGACCGGACAGGCACTCTCGGACCATTATTGGTGGCCAGGGTGGAGTGTCGATGTCCGTAAGTATTGCATGACATGCGACCCATGTCTNTTCCTGGGACTCCATGGGAGTGCGTCAGCATGGACTTCATTACTGGTCTTCCGGACACGGCCCGTGGCCATGATGCAATACTAGTGGTTGTGGATCTTTTGACGAAGATGACACACTTCATTCCTACAACCACTGACGTGAACGCAGAGGAGACCGCTCGTCTCTTCTTTGAGGGTGTCGTAAAGTACCACGGCTTGCCGTTGCACATTATCTCCGATCGAGATCGAAAATTTGCTAGTAATTTCTGGCAAAAGATGCACGAGTACTTCGGCAGCGAGTCGCAAATGTCGACAGCGTTTCACCCTCAAACAGATGGACAAACAGAGCGCATGAATCGCACTCTGGAGCAGATGCTCCGCATGTACGTGGACCCTGCCATGCAAGATTGGGACGAATTCGTAGCACCGGCAGAGTTTGCGGTGAACAACTCGGTGAACGAGTCCACACAGTTCACACAGTTTGTGTTGAACAGTATTCGGCATCCAGTGGTACCCTCTTCATTGGTGAAGAGTGGGAGTACAGGAGGGCAGGTCCCTTCTGCTCAAGCCTTTGCCGAGCGCATCGACTCCTTGTTACAGGAGGCGAAGAGTCACCTTCAAGTAGCTCGGCAGCGACAAAAGGCATATGCCGACAAAGGTCGCCGGGAGGTGTCGTTTGACATCGGTGACAAAGTGTTGCTTAGCACTAAAAACCTTCGGTTGAAGTCGCCAGGGGCAAGAAAACTTCTACCGAAGTGGATTGGGCCGTTTCCCATTGTGGCACGTATCGGGCCAGTGGCATACCGATTGCTACTCCCGCCGAGTATGAAGATACATGACGTGTTTCATGTGAGCCTACTGGCTCCATACACGGCAGAAGGAACCGTTCAGCCACCGCCAGCAATCCTGGCTGCCGACGGCCAATACGAGGTCCTTCGCCTACTCCAGCACCTAGAGCGTACTCTTCGGTCGCGCGTTGTCAGGGAGTACCTCGTCCATTGGGCCAGTTGTGGACCTCAACATAATTCATGGGAGCCCGAATCTCGGTTGCCCACAGGGATGGTCAACAATTACTGGAGCGAGCTTGCAGCTCGCACAGATCGACGCGTGGCAGGAGGTACCACCTGAACGCGGGAAAAGTGAACAACATTCCCACAGGGCAGCATTCATGGACAGCAACCATAGGAGGTTGGGGACGCCCAACATGGTTGTCGCGCGGACGCTCCAGCCTAAAGGGGGGAGGCCGCTAGCCGTGCTGACCTACAAGCTGCAGCTTAGGTCTACGTACCATGCACATGTTCATGTTTAGCTGGTGATTGAAATTATTAATTTTCTTTCACAATGTTGATGACTCACTGACTGACAATCCTACTTGTTGTTCATGAACCGGGACGGTTCATAATAAGTGGGGAGGAATGTAGCGGGAGGGCCGGTTCGGCCCTCCCTCCTCGCTGATGCGAGGGGTGGTTGCGCACCACCCCTCGCGTCAGTGAGGGCTGGCCGGCGGCCAGCAGTTCGCTGGCCGTCGGCCAGCTCGCTGCCGGCCGGCTGGACGGCCGGCGGCCGGCCAAGCGACCGGCCGGCCACCGGCCGGCCAGCCGCCAGCCGCCGATCGCGGCCTCAGCCGGATCGGCGGCTGGGAGGCCACGAGGGCCTCGAGGGCGAGGCCTCGTGGCCTCGTGCCCTCGTCCCCCCTCGCCCTCCTTGCAAACGAGCAAGAGAGGACGAGGGATAAGGGGAGCGAGGGGGCGGTCGAAGTAGCTAGCGCGAAATCGCCGGCGTGCCTCGCACGCGACGATTTCGCGCCAGAACGACAAAAAGAAACTCAAAGTTCGTTTATGACGAACTTCGACGTAAAACAAACGGAATAACTCGTGCGAACACACGAGTTCAAGGTAAAAACCCCCGGTTTGGGTCCCAAAACCAGGGGTTTGGTTAAAAACGGAAATGGGCCTCCGGAGACTCGAAATATTCGAGTCTCCCTGCTCTGGGTCGTTGATGACGATTGCCCCTCAGTCTTGCGAAGGGGGTAAACCCCTGACGCGGACTGAGAACGCCATTCTGCGAACTCCGACGACGACTTCAGAGCAGGAGCTGGAGACACGGCCCGTTACAATGACCTACCACAAATAATCACATATGCCGATTGCATCGACAACACTCAGATGTAGGAATCAAATGACGGTCAACCTCAAAACCACAAGGGAGGGAATTTATAGCCAATAGAAACCTCATACATGATGAACATTGAGGCCATCGATCAGCGCAATCAAAAGCTCTACTAGATTTGTGAGAAGCGGGGTAATGTCTTGCGCAACTGCAGAAAGCAGGAGCAACAAGCCAAAAAGGGAGGAGGAAGTTGCAAAAAAAGAGTGAGGAGTCGGGAAACGGAAAAGGACAAGAGTAGATGGTGAGGCTTCTATCCAGCTAGAAAAAATTGTGTCGACCAATTGCCCATCTGAGCAGCTCACATTGCCGCAGACAAGGGTTCCTGAAATCACAATATTTGACGAGGGATACGAGGACGACCAATCGGTGATACTGTTACAAGCACAACCATGGGGTTATCACAATTTTCTCCGCAATGACATGGTTCAAAAAGAAGGCTTGCACACCAAACCAGGGATTCTAGAATAAAAGCTGTTGGAAGACTACAGATTTCTCAACTTTTTGAAACACGACTACAAATGGGAGATCTACACAATGTAACGGTATAGAGAGCTTGTTTTATGACCGATCACAGAATCATCTTCGAGTGAGAACACCTATACCAGCATGATCCGTAGGTTGACTCAAGGAGCGAATTGGTTTATGTCATCATTAATGGAAGAAAGCGACATAAGCCTCTGGTCGATTCACCCACGATGCAACAACGGTTCTGGGAAGCAATAAAGATGGAAGCATCATAAGACGTTGCGCTAGTCACAAAACACCAACTGATATCTCTGGGCATGGCCAAAAGGTACCTAAAGCCTGGAGCTCAAGCGTGGCTAGTCCATGTGGAAGTAGGACAACTAGAAGTTGTTGTCACCTTGACAACTGGAATTGCAGTTGTCAAGGTGACAACAACTCCCTGGACTCCTGAGAAGTTTACAGACGTACCAGATGAGTTTGCGACACTCATCAAAGAGTTTGAACTGGGGTTTTTTATTGAAGAACGACTCCAACAGCTACCTACGTAACGGAACATCCACCATCAAATAGACCTAGACCTGGACAGCACACTAACAGTCAAAGGTACCTTTCAGATGAGCAATCATGAGCTGACCAAAAGCAAGAAGTAGCTCTACAAGATGCTCAGTTAGGTGTTCATCCGATCCTTCACGTCTCCCTACGCGGCCCAAGTACTTTTTGTGAAAAAGAAAACCGAAGACATGTGTGTGGACTACAGACCGTTGAATGACATCACCATCAAGAATCGCTATCCCCTCCGGTGAGTTGATGATTTGTTTTGACCAACTACGTGGGGCCCAAGTTTTTAGCAAAATTGATGTATGCATCGACTGTCATCACATTTGCGTATCTGATAAGGATGTCAAAAGATAATTTGTGGTACCAGATATGGGCACTTCAAGTTCACGGTCATGTCATGCCGACTCACAGATGCCAGTACGGCATTTATGGCGGCAATGAATAACATCTTTTGCCTGTGCTTTGATGACTTTTTTGTATATCTCGACGCCATTCTAGTGTACAACCGCACCCGGGTTGAGTACAATGGATGACTCATAAATTTTCTCGAGATCGTGGAAATAGATTTCTTTTTGGGGAAAAATCTCAAATTGCGACTTTGGTTGCCGTTTGATTGAGTTGTTTGGCCACATCATTGGCGTCGGGCGGATCACCATGGACCCCAAGAAGGTGGAGGCAGTCACTCATTGGCCAAAGCATACAAATTTTTGGGACGTCCAAGTGTTTTTTTACTTCTGCAACTCCTTTGCTCATTTGTGAAGGACCAGATGCGAGTGGCAGTGGCTGCCTTGGATCTCAGCTAGAAATCAATCGAGTGGAATCGGGGGGATAGTGAACAAGAAGCATTTAATTCTAGGAGATATGCTCTTATCGCGGCGCCAGCCTAACGATTGGCAGATCCAACAGTGGACTACATTACGGCGTCCGGTGCTCCCTGTCGATCTATTGGAGCCATTCTCCTCCAAGACAACGATGGTGGAGAACAACCGGTCGTGTACATGTCGCAAGAGCTATGCCAGCCGGGAATTAGCTACGTAGTGTATGAGAAAGGTATGCCATCATTCGTGCATGCATTTAAGACGTAGCCATGCTACTTGGAATGCCAGCGATGCATCATCCGCACTGACAATCACATACTTCAATGTCTCAGGACCTAGCAAAATATGAGCCGTCGCCTAAGTGGATGGATGGAATTTCTTGATTCCAACTTCAACTATGACAGCGAGCACCAACCTCGATAAACCAATCTGGCAGATGCTCCTTAGTTGGCAACCAGATTTAATGGCGAGATCAACACGGTTCTCGTCGAACAAGACCCGTACCTTGCGAGGCTGTTCACAAAGGTTTACAAGGAGTTCGGCGGGTATGACAAGACCAAGCTCTGGTTTGATGAGCCCTTCCAGCAACGACGATTCACTCACTAGGTCGTCATCCTACCAAACGTTGAGCTGCAAAGAATGCTATTCAAGGAATGCCAACACACCGGTCCAGGTGGACACTTCGGCAAGGACAAGAAGCTTAATAAACTGGCGAAGAAAAACTGTTGGGGCAACATGCACACCGACTTGGCGGCTCTGTGCAAATCGTGCGACACCTGTCATAGACAACAATATTGTCGCACGCGACCACCCGGTATATTCCAACCACTACCTGTTCTGACGGAATCATGGGCCAACGTCACTATGGATTTTGTGACAAGATTTCCCGCCACTCTTGATGGTTATGACAATATTCTCGCTGTGGTGGACAGATTTTATAAAATGTCCCACTTCATCTAGACAATGACCACCGTCACCCCAAAAGGAACAGAACAACTGTTTTTTTAACCGATTTTGCGGCTAAAAAACCTGTTGTATTAGCGACAAAGACGGTTGCTTCAGTAGCCATTCTTAATGCAAATTGATGACGCCTTATAGAAGTTAGATCCAACTTTCAACAACGTTCCATTCTCATATCGACAAGAAAACAATGCGGACCAATTAAACACTGGAACAACTCCGCCACACTACACGTGAGACCCACAACACTGATTGGATTGCCGAACTCCGCCACTTCCAACGCAATGGGTAAAATTCCCTTCAAAGTGGTATGCGGTAAACTTCTCGCCACACGGGTTGAGTTACAAGATCAGAGCAATGTCCGCGTGATTGACATCCATCGCGGGCACTTCAGAAGCATTTGGGAGGAAACACAACAAACCCTCGCAAAAACTCAAGCCACCATGAAGCGAGTGGTCAACCGACATCTTAACGATGACGTGTTCAGCGTTGGCAACCGCGTCCTCAGTTAAGCGCACATGAAACTACAAGGACATGACTTCGCGAAGCTCAAACCCCGATGTGTTGGGACCATTTGAGATGGATGAGTATATGGAGTACGTGATTGAAGATATCCCAAGACATCAACGGCGCGAAAAAAAGATAGAGTATCTGGTCAAGTGGCATGGCTACAATGCCACGCGCAACATGTGAGAGCCCTACAACAACCTCCGAGACGTCGATCATCTGATCGACGGGTACTGTCAAAGTCATTGGCGTATGTCTGCTCCCGCGAACGAATGTTGGGACTTAAAGGGGGGAACTTGTTACGTCCTTAATGTACACGAATCCCTGAAGTCCTTGAGTGGGCATTTTTCTCATGACATTCATGGCCGCTCGTCAGTCTTTTACGTCGTGAGTCAGACTTTTACGTCGTCCGACCATGGGCATTTTGGCCAAGTGGCCCGACTTCCGATGTTCTATTAGTAGAATTTTCTGGAAACTTTGACCACCTTCCAGAAAGGTCGACATAAGTGTTGCAAACTACATCGATGTTTTGATATCGTTCGATGGACTTCTCTGCGGAGTCGAGAAGCCCATCAAGACTTCTGGATGGACTTCTCGAAGCCACTCGCGGGGCTTCGCGCGTATCGCTTGGATCGATTGAGGAGGACCCGACATATGCCTCATTCTCATACTTGGTATTGTATATATGTATGCTCGACTCACTTGACACTTGTCATTGAAGTACAGTTACTGCTGAAGAACAAATTATCCATTAGTCCCAAATCCTCGAGTCATCTTCTGCTCTGCACGTCATCCCTGTGAACCATCCATGTTCCGCTCGGCGTAACAAGGGGTTGGTGTTTTAATATTTTTTGTGAATTTGAATAATTCATGTCTGAGTGGTGGGTAGTGTGGTGATTATTTGTTGTGGCATCTGGGACACGCGAGCATTTAGGCCTTATGGAGCTTTCTTCCTGACATCCACGCATACGCGACTGCACTGGGTGGCAGTTCATCGGATCGAGTCGCAGCAACAGCAGCAGCAGCAGCATCACCAGCAGCAGTAGCTTCATTAGGACCAGTGGGAACAGCTACATCAGTCACAGCGACAACCACCAGCGACAGCCGCAACCGGATCCGCTGCTGATTCTGCTGCTGCCCTTGCTGGGCTGGCATGTTTGCCCCGTCGATCGCCCTGTCTGTGTGCTGTGTTTCACTGGCGGAGCCTGTGTCTCGGAGGACGGAGCTTCTCGCGTGATCCGCGCCGCCGTCGCGCCATGGCGGCGGCCTTGTCGTCGTCGTCGTCGTCGTCGTCGTGGTTGTTCCTGAAAAGCTGTCCGTGGTAGCGGTGATCGCCCACGCGCTCCTCGCTCCACCTCCCGCAAGCACGGAGCTTCGCTGCCGCCGCCGCTGCTGCTCTCGCGCCCTGGTCGTGCCGTTACTCCCTCGCCTCCCGCGGCCTGGCAGCGCCCGGATCAGCAGCGGCAGCAGCAGCAGCAGCAGCAGCAGCAGCAGCAACAGTACGAAAACTACCAGCCGAGAAGGAATCCAAGATGAGTTTGAGCATCGGCGCAAGCAGTTTCTTTGGAGGGGGAGGAGGGGGATCGACCACGCCTGCCACGCCCTCAGGCATCCTCTCCTCCGCCTCTTTGTCGCGCCCTGGGAGCGGCGGCGGGAGCTCCAAGCAAGGAGGCCCTCAGTCAGGGCTGCTGCCTCCATCAGGTATGGGCGGTGGTGCGAATGCCGGTGGCGGCGGCAGCGGGGGCACGGATGCTGCAGTGCTGCAGCAACAACAGCAGCAACAGCAGCAGCGTCGGGCACGCACGCGAATGCCCCTGGAGGGCCACAACCCAGTGTCCCCAGCCGAGGGCGGCATTGTCATCTTCCAGGGTGGGTGCGCGTGTGTGCTGCTTGGCAGCCTGTCTGGCCTCGCCCCCATGTGCTCAAGCCCCACCAAACTCCGGCAATGCCCCGCTGTCGGCTTCGTGGCAGCAGGCGCAGGCGGGCACGCTGCCACCCTGCCACGGCTAGCTGGGCATTGGGTTGTGTGCGCTGTTTGTGGTGAGGGGCTTCGCAAGGGAGCGCAAGTGTCGGGTGGATGGGGTGAATGTGTGTGTGAAACAAGACAGTTGAAAGTGGGGGACAGTTTCACGTTGACCTGTCAGCTGCCACCTGCCACCTGCCACGTACAGGCCCTCCTCTGCGTCCCAGCCCCATCATGCCCTCCCACTTCGTCCCCTCCTTGTCCTCCCTCCCTGCCTCTCTCTCTCTCTCTCTCTCTCTCTCTCTCTCTCT
>SZWC01001339.1:158728-179231 GCA_023375785.1 Penium margaritaceum
CAACTCCGCAGTTGTTTCCTCTTCCTCTATCTCATCAGCTGCCATGAGTCTAGCCACAGCTGCTATTTCCGTTGCTGCAGCGGTCACCACTCTAGGTGCAGTGTCGGTGGCTGGCGTTCTTGCCTTGATCGTCCCAGCTGCTGCTACTATGTCAGTCCTCTCTGTTGCTGCCACTGCTACTGCTCCACCCCTTTCCTCCCTTCTGCGATCCCCTGCAGCTTGACACCCCGTCTTGGTGGCACCTCTTGTCCTCCTCCCTGTTATTTTGCTCACTGTTGTGTCTTTCTACCGGGCCTGGGATTGGGAACTGTCTTACAGTACTTCTTCTTTCTGCGTACGGCACTTTCCACTTTTCCACGTCCACTCTGACAAAAAAAAAATGGCAGATCCCCACTCTCGTCACCATGCCAGGTGACTATGATGCTGTCATCACAGACCTCCAGTGCCAGCTTAATCGCGCTCTTGAGGCATAGTGAGAGGCTGAGGATCGCCTCAAGCTGCAAGAGGACAATCGTGCAGCCTTCGCTGATGAAGTTGCTGCCATTGTTCTCAAGCGTCTGCCGGTCGCATCTGTCTCTGCTATTGCTAACTCTACTGCAGGCTCTGCCCTTAACACCTCCTCTGCTGCTGGCACCTCTGCTGCCACTACTACTGTTGTCGCTCCCGCCCTTCGCAAGCATGACTTCTTTTCTCAGCCACCTGTCCCGTATCGTGATCGCCTTCTCTTCGTGGGACGTGCGCTTCAATGCTTGGGCTCAATGCGAACGCATCTAGGAGTATTTCTCCCCTTGTGGTCACTCTGCCAATCCTCCTTTCACCCCTCCCTACTGAGGCTGCTCGCGCTGTCCGTGCTCTCATCCACGCTGCCCCTGTCCACCTATTGGATGATGTTGGCAAATTCAATGTTGACCCCTCTGCTGGTCGCCTTGCTGATCCAGTTGGCGCTTACACCATGTTGCCTCCCCGCACAGCCATCACTGGTCAGGCTGCACAGAAAGCTCTGACCATGAAGTTCAACACCCTTCTCATGCGCGCCGACGAGACCGGTGATGCCTACCAGGCTCGCGGTCTCAAGCTCCTTTGCGAGCTTGATAACACCGCCCCTAGTCAGTTGTCTGTTGTTCTGACCATGGTCAACAGGCTCATTCTTGAGCTCTCTGACCTTCTTCGCGACGTCAAAGCCAACGAGCTCCAGCGTCTTGCTTTGGCCCCTGTCCCCCCCCCCCCCCCCCCCCCCCCCCCCCCCCCGCTCACATCCTGGGGAGGGCGTCCTCTGGGACTTCACTGCTGAGCGCCTCCTTGCCTAGTGGACGAGCCTTTAGAACAAGTGGCTCTATCGCTCTTCAGTCACCGGTATTACAGAAGTTACCACGGTCCCCTCACCCTCTTCTCCCTCCATGACTCCTGCTGCACCTTATTCCTCCACGTCCTCCATAGCTACCACTCTAGCTTCTCAGGGTCGTGGTCCGGGCAAGGGTAACACCAAAGGGAAGGGCAAGGGCAAGGAGAAGGCAACCACACCTCCGTCTCATGTCTTTGGTGCTTTCGTCTGCTGGAACTGTGGTTCCACTGAGCACTCCGTACATGTTTGCCCTGCCCCACCTGATGACTTGCGCTCGCCCATGCTATGCGCGCCCACTGGGCTCACACAACTGGCTCCTCTCCCGCCTCTTCCTCCTTTTCTAGTGCTGCAACCTCCTCTTCATTGACTGCACCGTCATCTTCCCACGCCTACGCCACTGTCGGTGTGCCTCCAGGCACCCCCTTGCTCTCGTACCCGTGGGGATGGCCGCCTCTGTACGGTGTCCCGTCCTACGCAGCTCCGCCTTCATCAGCCTATGCCGTCCCGCCGTGGTTCTCGCCTCCCTCTGGTGCTTTGACCCCAGCTCAAGCCGCGTCTGTCGCGGGCGATAGCGAGCGCCATCTGGAGCAGTCCCTTCTTCAGCTTCTGCACCTTCATGATCAGGGAGGTGAGGGTTTTGCACCGTTGGCCACCGGTCCGGTATATCAGACTAACTCCATACTTTGTGATTACCCCTCCAGGCACGTGCTTGGGTCCTTGTCTCCCTCCGTTCTGTAGATTGAGCATTGGCAGTCCTCCCGCGTTGCCTCGCTGCTTCCGCCCCGTCGTCCTGTCCAGTTCCCCTATTGGCACTGTGGCTACTTGTGGTTTCCTCCCAGTGTGCGTCGGGTCAGGTGGCTTCTGGATCCTGGATTCTAGAGCCACCCATCACATGACCTCTGTCCGCTCCTCGTTCGCCTCTCTCGGCCATGCCGGGTCAATGCACTTCGTATTGGGTCCAGCCAGTAGCTTCCCGATCGAAGCGTCGGTGTCATTCATTTCGTCGGTCGCTTTGGCGTTCTGTACCTTCCTGACGTTCTCTACGTTCCTTCCTTGGAACTAAGCCTGCTATCGGTGCCCTCTCTGGATGCTCAGGACATGGACTTTGCTGCCAATCATGGTATTTCCACTGTGTGACTGCGTCCCAATGGTCGCGTTGTCTTGCGCGGCGTCAACTGTGACAAGTCGTATCCTGTGCCCCTATTCTCTTCCGCTGCTCCCTCTGTTGGCACTACCCTTGTCCATGTCGCACCCTTTCTCTCCTCTGACCTTGTCCGCCTGTTGCATCAATGTCTTGCTCATGTCCACACCGATGCGATCTCTCACGTGCTTCGTTTGCAGCCGGCCTTGGGCTTGTTACCGTCTACCTTTCCTGCTCTTTGCCCTATTGGATGCCTTGACTGTGCACAGGGCAAAATGCATCATTCTCCCTTCTCTGATTCTAAGTCAAATTCCAGTCATCCCCTTGACCTTGTCCATGCAGATGTCATGGGTCCTCTCCCCCATGATCTCCTTGGCACTGTTGGTCGATACGTCTTGTGCCTTACTAATGACTTCTTGTGCTTTTGCTGGGTCTTTGCTCTTCATCACAAGAGCGACGTCTATCCCACTATCGAGACGTGGCTTGCTCAGGCTGAGCGAGCCTGTCAGCAATCCCTCTGCGTGTTCCGTAGTGACCACGGCGGTGAGTTCCTTGGTCCCACCACACGTTTCCTCTCTTCCAAAGGGGTGTGTCTGGAGACTTCTGCTCCCTACATACGCGAGCAAAATGAGGTCTGTGAGCGTTGGAACCGTACACTCGCTGACGGTGTTCGGACCCTTTTCTCTGAGTCTGGTATTCCTTTGCTCTTTGCCTTTGAGGCTATGAGCTATATGACCTGGGACTGAAATCAGGTCCCGCACGGCCCCCTTCCTTGCTCCATTACCCCTTTTCAGCGCTGGATAGCTCTCGCGCTGATCTTCATCTCACCCGTGTCTGGGGTTGTATTGCTTTGGTTTGGCTGCCTGACAATCTTTGTGACAGCAAGCTCTCCCCTCTAGTCCCGACCAGAGGGAAAATGCACAACCTGCCATAGACGATATGCGGCAGACCATCAAGGGGTCTCTCAGAGCATTGGTACATCATCAAGTGCACGGGTCTCGACCAAGGAGGAAACTTTAACACCCATACATGGGGAAGCTAGGCGGCTAGAATACACTATACACGTCATGGAAGAAGTTGTGTAGCTGCTGGAGCACCATCGGGGCAGACCGAAGTCTCACTACATCACACTATCTAACACTTAGAGAAATCAAAGTGAGGAATTGCTAGGGAGATTCCTAACCTTGCTGCTGGTGATGTGGCGACACTGTCCAGTCAGCTGGCGCACTAGCAAGCAAGCAGGTGCAAGAAACAGCAAGGATCAAGCTAGGGAGACGCACAAAGTCTCATAAGCTCCAATAGCTTAGTAATGCAAAGAGAAATGACAACTGACAAGCACACAGCATAAATACCTGCCGCGGCACACGGCGGGTGATGCGCGCAGCAATGTCAGTTTGTCCTAAAACCGGCTCAAAACCACTGTTTTGGCTGCAACTCTGCGCACATGCATCCAAACTCAACACCGTTTGAACCTACAGATGCAAAATCTTGAGCCGGACGCTACGACTGGTCACACGCACAAGTCCAGCATGGATCGGTGGACAGACAATGCAAAACATGCAAATCGAGCGCGAGAGCCAGTCTACCGAGAAAACTCTAGCGTCTGTAGAAAAACTGTAGAGCACCCAAGCAAGCACCCAGGACGCCGTGGCAGTCGTCTGGCAGCTGCTGATGGATGGATCCACCAACTGTCAGTGCTCCGGCGGCAGCTGGGCCCGCATCACGGATCTACACGAGCCGAGTGGTCACAGTAAGATGTACAAATAGACGGAAACATCTCACATCACAACACTCCCCCATGACCCGATGGTACGCATGTCCATACACATGCAGAACTAACACGGGTGCACAACAGGATGCTCAACAATCCATGCTCACACACCCCACTCTCAGCCACTCTCAGGCAAGGGGCGTAGCCTGACAAAACGAATGGCCACCATGAACTTTCCGTGCGCAAGTGCCTTGGTCAAGAAATCAGCCCGCTGCATGACCGTGCCGACCCAGATGACGGAGATCACCAGTCGCTCCACAAGATCATGCACAAAGTAATGCTCAACAACAATATGCTTCGTGCGCACATGAAACACACCAGAGTTCTCTACAATGGCAAGAGCACTCTGGTTGTCACAGCGCAGAACGATGCAAGACACAGACTGACGCAACTCACGAAATAGACCCTACAGCCATACCGCCTCAGCAGCCCCCGCCCCCAGAGCAACATACTCAGCCTCTGCTGAGCTACGTGCGATACAACCCTGCTTGCCACTGCGCCACGACACAGCGGTGCCACCAAGCAGGAACACGTAGCCTGTCCGACTACGCCCATCAGGACTCCACGCCCAGTCATTGTCTGTGTAGCCATCGACTACCAGCGAAAAGTGCTGTCGAAAACAGAGTCTGAGGTACGGTTTGGACACCACGTACCGCACCACTTGCACAGCCGCATGAAGGGCTCTCGTCCGAGGACACTGTAAAAACTGTGCAAGGAGGTTGACGACAAAGGCAATGTCGGGTCGTGTGGTAGTGGCAAAGTACATCAAAGAGCCAATCAGGCACAAGTACAGGGTCACGTCCACTGTCTCCCCCAGGTCTGCAGGATCATCCACCTTCAGAACATCCAACCCGTCCGGTGTGATGGGGGTGGAGGCTGTAGGAACTGCACCCAGGAGATCAGCAAATCGCTCCCCCACAACGCGAGCGTAACGTGCCTGATGCAACACGAGAGTCCTTCGCTGAGGATCACGCACGATCTCCATCCCGAGGAACACAGCTGCAAGACCAAGGTCCTTCATCCTGTAGGCAGCCTAGAGAATTGCCTTGGCCTCCTTCACGGCCTCCATAGAAGGAGACGCAATCAGGAGGTTGTCCACATAGACCAGGATGGCGGTGAAGCTCTCAGCTGTCCGTCTGAGAAAGAGGGACGGGTCTGTGTCACTCTGTACATAACCGACACGTGTTAGTGTGCCGGTGATCTCCAAGTTCTAGCACCTGGGTGACTGTTTCAGGACGTACAAGGCCTTGCGCAAGCGCAAGACCTTATCACCGACCTCGAATCCAGGTGGTTGGACAATGTAGATCTCCACCTCTAAGGTTCCATGGAGGAATGCATTGTTCACATCCATCTGGTACAGCTCCCAGTCGTGGTGAGAAACAACCCCGAACAGAGCGCGAGCGGTGGTCATGCGGCCAACGGGTGCAAAGATGTTAGTGAAATCTACTCCCTCAATCTGCGAGAACCCCTTGGCCATCAAACGAGCCTTGCAGCAATCCAGTGTGCCATCAGGCTTCACCTTCTTGCGAAAGACCCACTTGTCCTATACAGCCTTCCGCCCAGGCGGGAGGTCGACAAGCTCATAGACACTATGCTCACGGATGGCTCTCAGCTCATCCTCACAAGCAGCACGCCACAGGTCTCCATCGTGAGCTGAGAGTTCCTCCTTTAATGTGCCTGGATCAGGCGTCGTCAAGGGAGTGCTCCGGGTGGCTAAGACACACGCCTTCGGACTCGGTCTGACCACGACAAGGTCGGCTGCGGCATCGCAAGCGACCAAGAAATCTCGAGAGACCAACTCTTGGTCGACAGGACATGCTGGGTGTACCTCAATGTAGTCTGCCTGGACACTCAAGCCAAGGGCCTTCGTGCCAGGCTCACCACTCTAAGCACTACGAGTCGGGCGCCTAGGCGATGAGTCAACAGTCCGCTGAGCCCTAGACGCCAATGGTCAAAGACGACCACCGGGCTCGCGGGAGTAGCCCGATGCGATGCTCACCTCAGGTTGCGAGGAAGGCTACTGAGCTAGGGCTGTAGGGGGCATGGGTGCATGCACGGGAGGTGTGACAGAGGGGGTTGACACTGGCACGGCATCAGGTATGCCAGAGGGGACTGATACGCGTACGGGATCAGGTGTCGAAGAGGGGACTGGCACTGGTACGAGATCGGGTGTGCCAGAGGGGTCTGACACCGGCACGGGTTCAGGTGTGACAGAGGGGACCGGCACTGGCATGAGATCGGGTGCGCCAGAAGGGTCTGACACCGGCACGAGATCAGGTGTGCCAGAGGGAACTGATGAGACTACTGGACCCACAGCCACGATGGCCGGATTGTCAGCAGCCGAAGACCGGACCACAGGTGAGGAGGCCCGGACGGACCCATCCCTAGGACTAGACTCCCCCATCTGCCGGGAGGCCACACAAGTAGGAAAGTGGTCAGCGGCCAGCAACAGAATGCTGGACAAGTCGCGGCAGGTGAGAGCCTCAAAGAAGAGAGCATCTCGAGACTCGACAATGCGATGGCGAGTAGGGTCCTAAAAGCGCCAGGCCTTTGACCGCCGGGAGATGCCGATGAAGGTACACATGCGTCCCCGAGGTGAGACCTTGGACCCTTGCTGGTCCTCGGTGTACCAGACACAGGCGAGGGACCCCCAAATCCGGGCAAGACGGAGATTAGCACGATGGCCAAACCACAACTCGTACGGCGTGACATGGTCTGAAAGTGGACCATGCGGCAAGCGGTTCCAGACCCACGTAATGTAGGAGAAGCCCTCAAAGGCAAAGGACTCCGGTAGACCGCACTCAGACCGCATAGAGCAAACCGCATCCTCCATGGTGCGGTTCCAAGGCTCAGACACACTATTTTGCTGTGGTGTAGCAGGGGCGGAAGGCTGGTGAAAGAAACCGTACTCGGCAAAGTAGGCATCCATCTCACCTACGAACTTGCCACCACGATCTAAGCAAAATGTGTGGAGGGTGTGACGAGACTGACGCTCAGCCATCACAAGCCACAGGCGGACCGCCAATGCGGCATCGCTCTTGTGGCGGAGGCTGTAGACCCACCGCATCCGGGTGAAGGCATCGGTCAGGGTGAGAACAAACCGACCCCAATTAGAGAGGGACTCAACTGGGAGAGGACCGAGAAGGTCCGAGTGGACCAACTCTAGTGGGCGCAGTGCCCGGGAGGAGGAGTCAGCGATGCATCTTACCCTGGGCGCACAAAAGACAGTCGGTCTTGGGCGGTTTCTCAAAAGAACTTGCGTCAAGACCAAGGGCAAGCTGAGTTTGAATGAGCTTGGACACAGTGTCCGAGCTCACATGACAGAGGCGACGATGTGACAAACGCTGGTGCTCAGGGGAGAGAACACCAGTGACAAACACACGTACAGAGGAGAGAGGGGGAGAAGAAACAGAGGGAATGCAACGAGACATACGATGCAGGTCATCATCAACAGAGGCACGAAGCACAATGGCGCGTGTGTCAAGAGCAGTCACTGTGGAAGAGTCAGCAGAGTGCTCAACAGTGAGACCCATCCTAGTGCATGCACGAACAGAGAGCAGGCTAAGCTCAAGAGCAGGGGAAAAGAGCAAATCAGAAATGTACAAGGGGCCAGACAGACCATCAAACCGCACAACCCCAATTCCCTGCACAGGCAACAACTGACCAGACCCTGTGCGAACACACCGAATGGAAGCAACGGGACCGAGCACAACGAAGTCACTACGACGACAGGTCATGTGATGGGTGGCCCCAGAGTCAATTATCTAGGTGCCACTCGGCTCACGACCGATCGTCGACACTGAGCAACGTGCCACAGAACACTCTGCCTCTGCTGGACGCCCAACAGAGGACTCAGGACAACGACGAACAACACAGATCTGTGACTCGTCAAGCCAATCGGTACTGTCAGGTCCATCCTCATCGCAAGCCAACATTGCTCCACCACAAGCATCATCACGGGCAATAGAGGCAATAAGACAAGCTGTGTCAAGAACACTCGGCTGTGACAACACACTCGTACCTCCCTGAGTACGAAGCGCCAGCAGTTGACGAAGCTCCACGATCGTGCGATCTCGAGGTTCAATATCACCGCTGCCGCCTGGTGAAGCGGATGCGTCTGCTGCACTCGTGGTTGCAGCGCGCCTAGTCCGTGTGTCACTCAAGGAAATCCGCTGCGCGTGTCCCGCCTAAAGGATGCGCATGATCCGAGTCCAATCAAGGGGCTACTCACACTCTGTGTAGCAGTGAGCGCCTTCACAGTTGTAGCAGTGGACCGAACGCCCAGTGCCACTACTCGCCGGCTGCTGCTGCTGTTGCTGTTGCTGTCCCTTCTTGCGTCGCTTCTTCCCCTTCTTCCCTTGTGTGGCAGCTAAACGCCCTGAGTGTGGCCGCTCGGGGTAGAGGAGGAGGTCGAGGAAGTGGTGGAGGTGGGACTGGTGAGCTGGGACAGAGGCGTAGGAGGGGTCGCATTCACTGTTGTAACAAGTGGACTCTGCTCATGGGCGATGGCAGCCTCATGAGTCAATGTGGCCTGGATGAAGAAGCGATGGGCCCAAGGAAGCAGCTGTAGTGATTCTGACAACTCAGAAAGAGCCACACAATCGAAGCCCGTAAACAGCTTCACGTGGTCCAAATGTGCCCCCATCATGATGGTGTTGAGTGCCCACAACTACGTCCCGCCACCGGTCCCAAGGCGCGTGTAAAGGTGCATCGCGCGCCTCCAGTAGTCAGCTGCAAGCTCCGTAGGACCCTGACGGAGGGAGTGAAACTCACGTAGTTGGGCCGCCCTCGCGGCATGGGTCTCCGCAGCGAGAAGTGTCACGGCCAGCTCCCAGCCCTGACATGGATCTGCTCCAGTCCTGGTCCCGATCTCACCGAGAAAGGGTCAGAAGTCGACCACAGTCTCCCGCGGCATGCGTAGAGGAGACCGTGCATCGCTCTCGCTGCTGTCTAGACCTTGTGAGCGTCGCGGGTCTAGTACTGGCTGTGGTAGTCGGGCCAAACACCCTCAGAATTGGCCCACACCTGAAATAAGGTCTCCCAACAATCAAAGCCCTCGTCGCTATCGTAAAGGGGTGGAGGTGTCTCAAAGTCGTTCGGTCACTGCTCCGTGGGGAGGGTGCCCTCAGGCTCCGGAGACGGTGGACGGGGTATGGGGCACCCACCGGTGAGGGAAAATCTGCAACCTAGACAACAAGTTGGGACAGCATGCATTGTTGATGCAGCGTGCGGGCTTCCACGCTTGTTGCTTAAGTCTGTTGCCCCCTCAATCTGCTGCTCTAGAGACTAAGTCTGGAAGCTCTCGGTTTGTTACTTAGAAGTACGCGCGCCAGTGTTAGCGCCAGAAAGCAGCTGAAAACTGGAAGTAACTGATTAGCAATGAAGAATGAGCAACAATAGGAGATCCCTCCAAGTTCTAGGCCCCGCCCACTAGTGTAAAAGTTGTTACTCAGCTAACCAGCCAATCAGAAAATAGTGCTAGACCTATTTTCTGGCAGGCAGGGTTTTCTCAGTGAGCCTTGCCAGACGCCCGACAGTCGAAAACCCGGGCGTTGTCTGTTTTGCCTGAAAACTGGACCATACCATAAAACCGATGCTACGAACGCAGTCGTGCGGTCAGAATCAGCTAGAAAAATAGCTGCAAGAAGTTATGGCTGCATGAACCCAGGCAGTGCCTACGACAGTCAATGATGCCAAACAGGGCGATACAACAGAAGACATGGACCCTAGGCTTCGCATGATGCTGCAGACGCAATGCCACAGCCAGACACTGCGCTATGTGCATGCAGACCGCATCCGTAGTGGCAATGACTGCCGGCGGCCCGACCACCGAGGAGGCCTGCCGATGGAGCTGAGCGCAACGCCAGAGGGAGGAGGCTCCAGCGATGGGTGAGTGGGCCTCAGCGTGCATCGACTCCACCGAGCGACACTCCTGCTGCGTCAAGTCTCGCCGTCAGTCATCTACATGCCGATGTACACAAGCCGGGAGGACACAAGAGAGTACAATGAGAGATTCACAAAAACTAACACTCCCCCATGACTCACAGGCGTATTGCACATGTGCAGGCAGAGACATAGTCAACGACCAGATTCCCCCAGGCCAAGCAGAGACGCAAGCAAGGACAGAGAGAGTCACCCACAGACGCATGCCGACTGAACTCACAACCTTCTTGAACGAGTTGCGCTTCAGTGCCTTGGTCAAAAGTCAGCCAACTGCCGTGGTCTCTGAACCCACACGATGCTGATGCTGCCGTTATGCAACAACGAACGCACATAGTGATACTCAACATTGATGTGCTTTGTGCGTGTGTGATGCACGCCGTCATTGTCGGTGATGGCCATGGCACTCTCATTGTCACAGTGCAACGTGATGGATGCGACGGACTGGCACAGCTCGGATAACAGACGACGCAACCACACACTCTCACACGCGCCTGAGCCAAGAGCAACGTACTCAGCCTCAACAGTGCTACGTGCAATGCATCCCTGCTTACCACTACGCCAGGACACAACAGTGCCGCCAATCAGAAAGATCCAGCCTGTGCGACTCTTGCCGTCCGAACTGTAAGCCCAATCCCTATCAGTGTAGCCTTCCGCGACAACAGACGGCTAATGGCGAAACATGAGACCTCGCCGAGCAGTCAAGACAACATAGCGCAGTACTCGGATCGCGGCCTCGTAGTGGAGGTGACGCGGCTCCTGAGAGAACTGGGCACGGAGGTTAACGGCGAACGCGATGTCTGGGCGCGTTGTCGTCGCCAGGAACATCAGTGACCCGATGACTCGTAGGGATGTGGTCACGTAAACTGGCTCCTCCACAACGGCTGGGCCAAGACTCTTCAGCTTTGCTTGGCCATCGGGTGACATGGGTGAGGATGCACTCTGCACGAGTGGTAGGTCCTCCGCAAAGCGGGTGGATAGCGTCTGCACATAGGCGGCCTGGTGGATGTGCAGGACGCCTTGGGAGCAATCATGCTCGAGTTCCATGCCCAGGAAGACCCTAGCAGACCCAACGTCCTTCATCTAGTAGGCGGCGTGCAGCAGATCCTTGACACACTGGATGGTAGCCGTGTCTGGTGGCGTAATGAGCAGATCGTCGACATACACGACAACAGCAGCGAAAGTCTGGCCTCGCCAACTGACAAACAGTGCGGGGTCATCGGTGTTGCGCTGGAGCCTGCCACGAAGGGGTGTGCTGCTCATCTCTTGGTTCCAGTACCGAGGCGACTGCTTTAGGCCATACAGGGCCTTGTGCAGTCGCTAGACTCTCCCAGTGCCATCGACGAAGCCTGGGGGCTGCACCATGTAGAGCTTCTCACCCTCCAATGAACCATGGAGAAAAGCGTTGCTTACATCCATCTGGTGCAGCTCCCACCCATGCTGGGCGACCAGACTGAAGAGTGCCCGGCTAGTGGAGAACTGGCCAACTGGGGCAAAGATCTGGTCATAAGCGACCATAGGAATCTGGGAAAACCCTTTGGCTGTAAGGTTTGCCTTGTACTTGTTCAAGGACCCATCGGGCTTCCACTTGCGCCGAAAAACCCACTTGGCACCTATGGCCTTCTGTCCTAGGGGAAGGTCAACGAGGTCATACACGTGGTGCTGTCGGATAGTTGCGAGCTCATTGGCGTAGGGAACGTCCCAGTGTGCGGCCTCAGGAGAGGCTCGTACCTTGCATAGGATGTATGAGTCCTCCGGTCGTGTTGTGGAGCGAACTGAGAGGACGTGTGCACCTCGTGTCCCAGGTGGGATGCGCCCGAGTGCACCCACGACAGCGCACAGATGCTCATTATGGAGCATGGCGTAGCTCAGTGCGGAGCCCGGGTGGAGGTCTGCAATGATGGTCGAGGTGGTCAGGCCGAGGGCCTTGGTGCCAGGGTCCCCACTGACGACCGTGGGAGCGAAGGAGACACATGGAGCCACGGGGGGTCGAGGCGCCACGGAGCGCGGAGCTACGGTCTGCGCGCTCACCGACGGTCTGGGTCAGAGGCTGCCGCCTGGGCCCCGCGTGCACCGTGGCAGGGCAGGTGACGGTGCTGAGTCCGTCGGGCTGATGGAGGCATACAGGTTTGCTGGCCCAGAGGGACCAACGGATGCGACTGGGGTTGCCGGCCCGGAGGGACCAGCGGGCGCGACTGGGGCTGCTGGCCAGGAGGGACCAGCGGACGCGACTAGGGGTGACGGCCTGAAGGGACCAGCAGATGCACCTGGGGCTACCGGCCCGGAGGGACCTGCGGGCGCGACTGAGGGTGCTAGCCCGGAGAGACCAGCGGTCGCGACTGGGGGTGCCGGCCCGGAGGGACCAGCGGACGCGACTGGAGGTATCGGCCCGGAGGGACTAGCGGACGCGACCGAGGGTGCCGGCCTGGAGGGGCCAGCGGACGCGACTGGAGGTGCCCGCCCTGAGGGACTAGCGGACGCGACTGGGAGTGCCAGCCCAGAGGGACCAGCAAACGCGACTGGGGGTGCCGACCCGGAGGGACCAGCGGACGCGATTGGGGGTGCCGGCCCGGAGGGACCAGCGGACGCGACTCGAGGTGCCGGCCCGGAGGACCAGCGGACGCGACTAGGGTGACGGCCCGGGGGGACCAGCAGACGTGACTGGGGCTCCTGGCTTGGAGGGACTGAGGGACGTGTCATCCGGAAGTGGAAGGACGGAGGAAGGACTCACCACTCCCCCAAGCGACGGGATAGACACGGATGAGCCGGAGCGAATGAGGTCACGAGGAAACAGGTCCTCAAAGAAAAGGGTGTCCCAGGACTGAACGATGTAGTGCCGAGAGGGATCCCAGAAGTGCCAGGCCTTAGACTGACAAGATACACCGAGGAAGGTGCAGGGGCGTCCACAAGGGGCAAGCTTGCCGCCCTGCTGCGGGACGGGCAGCTACACAATGGCCACACAGCCCCAGACGCGAGCTGGGCGAAGGTCAGCTCGCTGACTGCACCAATGCTGGTACGGTGTGGACTGGCAGGGAAGGGTACCGTGGGGAATCCGGCTCCAGACCCAAGTCATGTAGACCATGGCTTCAAAATAGAAGCCATCACAGAGACCAGACTCAACCCGCATGGTGCGGACGGCGTCGGCCATAGTGCGGTTCCACCGTTCGGAGACACCATTCTAGGCGGGTGTGAGGTGCGGACATCTCATGTCGAATACCGCGGGGGGCGAGAAAGGTCGTGGCTTCACCCAGGTACTCACCGCCACGATCGGAGTGAAAGCGGCGGAAAGAGCGGCCACACTTGCGCTCCACAAGGACAAGCCAGTCTTGGATGGCGGGGATGACATCGCTCTTCTGCCGAAGGTAGAAGATTCAGCGGTAGTGAGAATAGTCGTCAGTGAGGGTGAGGACGTAGCGACTATGCTCGTCGATGGAGTTGGTAGGAAGAGGACCCATGACGTCCGAATGGACAAGGTCGAGGGGGGCAGATGCATGGGAGGAAGACAAGGGATACGTGGAACGGTGCATCTTCCCCTGAGCGCAGTCAATGCACTCAATTGGACACGGGAGAGGAAAAGTCTCCGGGTCAAGGCCTTTGGCCGGCTGGGTGCGAAGCATGCTCTCTACGGCAACAGAGTAGACGTGGAAAGGGCGGCGGTGCAGGAGGCAAGTGTGCTAAGGTGAAAGCGTGCTAGTGACAAACACATGGCTTGTGGCGGCTGACCGGGATGAGACGGAAGGAGTGGAAGACAGACGAGGTACATGCCACAGATTGCCACGGGTGGTGGCGTGCAGTATGACAAGACCAGACGGACGCAACGACACAATGTCAACACCACGCAAGTGCACAACATCCATGCTCATGCGGTCAAGGGCAATGAAGGATAGGAGGCTAAGCTCAAGACCAGGGACGAAGAGGTCATCGGTCAGAAAGACCTCACCGGAGGGACCACGGAAACGAATGACGCCAACACCACGGACAGGCAACACCTGGCCAGAGCTTGTCCGGACACCGGAAACATTGCCTACAGGACAGTGTATACTTATAGCCTGACGATAGGCCTTCATGTGATGCGTGGCCCCGGAGTCGATGATCCAGGTCTCAGCGGGGTCCTGGACCGAGGTCGCAAGATCACTAACGGTCACATGGCAGCAAGCAAGGGACGCAGATGCGGTGGAAGGAGGTGCGCATCGAGACTGCCAATCATCAAGCCAAGCAACGTCATCCTGGGAGGGGGTAGCGGAGACCATGAGAGACGACGAGACAGACGAAGAAACAGGACATGACCGTAGCTCTATCTCAGTCATGTAGGGTTGGACAAGGGAGAAGGAAGTGATGCAACTCGCACTTCCCTGGGGAGGAGGGCGAGGGAGGCCGAGGTGGAGCGTGATGAACTGCTCCAGCTGGCGCTCACGAGAGGATGGCCCGGGAGTGTAGACGGACTGCACGATGATGGTGCCGGAGCCGGGGTAGAAGGAGGACTGCGCCGGTGCCAACGGCTGTGGCGATGGTGTCGGTGCGACCGGCAAAGCAACTGGAGTGGTGGAGCTGCTGGATGAGGCGGAGGTGTCAGAGCCGGCGACAGTCAGGGCGGCAGAGGCGAGACGGCACTCGCACTGGCGACGCATGGTGGCGATGACGCGCGCCTCATCCGTTGGTAGAGGGTACGTGTACCACCCGTGCCCGGGCTGGCCATAGTTGTGGCAGACCGAGCTGCCAGCGCTGGACCTGGTCGACGACTGTTGCTGCTGCTGCTGCTGACCTTTGCCTTTCTTGGTCTAACGCTTCTTCTTCCCCGACGATGATGAGGTAGCTGCGACGACGGAGGCGACAGAAGGGGAGGCGACGGCCTCCGTGCGCTGGAGTGGGGACTCCAGACGAGCTTCCGCAATGCGGAGGAAGAGCCCGTATGCCCAAGGCAGGAGGGTGCCCTGAGCCGCCATGGTGGAGAGAATGTCGTGAGGGTAGTGAACGAAGATGTCCGAGTACGCTTCGGTGGCACCGCACTTGATAATGAGGAGCGCGTCCAGAGGGGGTGGGGCAGATTTCCCGAGGCAACAAAGGATGTCCTCCGCCCGCTGCTAATAGGAGGTGACCGTCTCGGTCTCCCCCATGTGCAGGAAGTTGAACTCCCGCAGCAGACGGCTAGTCTCGATGTCGCTGGACAGGCGATGGGGACGAGTGAGAACGTGCCACGCGGCTGTAGGGTCTTGGGTGGCGCCAGCGGTGAAGTCGCTTAAGAAGGGCTCGAGGGCGAGGCGAGAAGCCGGAGGGGCGAGAGGGACGAGAGCCCGGACAGCACGACCAGCGTCATACAGCTGGTCCGCCAGGGTGGCGTCATACGGCAGGGTGTAGTATGCCCACAGGCCCTCACCCTGCGCCCAGATGCGGAAGCTGAGCTCCCAGCTCCGGAACTGCTTGCCGGCCTGAAGCGGCGGTGGAGGCGTCTCAAAGTCCTTTTGCCTGCGGCCGGCACCCAGAGTGGGGCCAAGGACGGAGGTCACTGTCTGCTGCTAGCGCAGAGTCTGCTGTTGCGCCAAGTATTGCGTGGTAGCTGACACAGCTGGGTTGGCACGCCCTGGAGGGGGAAAGGACGGAGGCACATTGGGGGCAGACTGGGAAACTAACAGTTGCAGTGCCGCAAGCTTCTGCATCAAGGCGGGGAGCTGTTGCTGAAGAGCAGCAAGGGGGTTAGGGTTATCGCCAATGATGTCAGAGGGCTGCTGGCACTCCTCCTCCTTCTGCTACTGCTGCTGTTGCTTCCGCTATTACTGCTACTCCTACTGCTGCTGCTGCTGCTCTTGCTTCTCCTGTTCTTCCTGTTGCTCTTCCTGCTGATGTTGGTGGTGCTGCTGCTGCTCTTGCTACTGCTGCTTCTGCTACTGCTGCTACTGCTCTGGCTGCTGCCGCTGCTGCTACTGCTGCCGTTGCTGCTGTTGCTGCTGCCGCTACTGTTGCTGCTACTACAGCCGTTGCAGGAAAGGGGGGGTGGGGGTCCCCCCAGCAGAGGAGGACCCCTCCCCAGTGGGGCGACCAGCCATGGTGTGATGCCCTTTGTTTTGTTTGTTTTTTTCTTCTCTTTGGGGTTGCTAACGTCAGCAGTATTGCCTTGCTGAGGGTGGTGGACGTTCTTCCCACCCTCAGGATTGCTTCCCCTTTCCCTTGCCCCTTTATTTTTTTGTAGTTGATGACATCAGCAGTGATATCAGCAGTGACGTCAGCAGTGAGATGCTTACATCAGTAGTGGCGGTTTTTGGGGCCGCTGCTGCAGCTGCTATTGCTGCTGCTGCTACTGTTGCGGCTATAGTTTGCTGCTGCTACTGCGACTGCTGCTTTCGTTGGTGATGCTGCTACTACTGCTGCTGTTGTTGCTGTTGCCACTGCTGCTGTTGCTGCTGCTTCGGCTGTACTTGCAGTAGTAGTTGCTGCTGCTACGGGCTGGTGCGGCTGCTAGGGCTGCTGCACCAGCAAAGACAACTGCTACAGTAGCGACGGCGAAGCAGGTGGGATGGGGGATTTTTTTTCTCCTTTTTTCTCTTCTTCTTCTTCGTCTGTCATAGCGGGCAGTTGCCCGCTATCAGCTGCGAGCAGCTGGTTGCTGCTCGCTTGCAGCAAGCTGCTGCTCACTAGCAGCGGGCAACGAGCTGCTGCTCGCTGGCACCGGGCAGCGAGCTGCTGCTCGCTGGCACCGGGCAGCGAGCTGCTGCTCGCTGGCAGTGGGCAGTGAGTTGCTGCTCGCTGGCAGCAGCGGGCTGCTGCTCGCTGCTCGCTCACTGCGGGCAACGAGCAGCAGCAGAAGTCGCTGCTGGCAACTGCTCGCTACGGCAGCTACTGTGGCTGGCTGCTGATGCTGCACGCTGCTGCAGCTGCTGCTTGCCGCTGCTGTTGCTCGTTGCTGCTGCGGGCTGTTGCTGCTGCGAGCTGCTGCTGCAGGCTGCTGCTACTGCGAGCTGCTACTGCTGCACGCTGCTTCAAGCTTCTGCTTCTCCCTGCTGCTGCTACTGCTGCACAAAGCTACTACTGGCTGCTGTTGCTAGTGCTCGTTGCCGTTGCCTGCGGCTGCCGCTGCTGCAAGCTGCTGCTACTGTGTGCTGGTGCAAGTAATTGCACCTGGGTGACGTTGCTACGTGCGTCGTCGCCCACAGGTGTTGGACGCGGCCTGCCGCTCACCTCCTTGCGTCACGTGTGAGGGTCAGTGCTGCCGAAAAACTTTCGGCAGCATTTCCCCTGGCCCAGTGGCCGTGGGAAAAAATCTGACGCCGCCACCAGGCCGGTCAATGCCGCCGGAAAAAATCCGGCAGCATTTCCCCTGCACGGGCGCGTATGGGGGTCCGCCAGTGTTGTCTGGCACCAGTACGCCAGTCTTCTGCTGCTACTGCTACGCTCTGTCTCTCATACCAAGCTAGAAACCTAGGCAGCAGGTTGGGGCAGCATGCATTGTTGATGCAGCGTGCGGGCTTCCACGCTCGTTGCTGAACTCTCTTGCCCCCTCAGTATGCTGCTCTAGAGACTAAGTCTAGAAGCTCTGGGTTGGTTACTCAGAAGTGCGCGCGCCAATGTTAGCGCCAGAAAGCAGCTGAAAACTGGAAGTAACTGATTAGCAATGAAGAATGAGCAACAATGGGAGACCCCTCCAAGTTCTAGGCCCCCCTCACTAGTGTAAAAGTTGTTACTCAGCTAACCAGCCAATCAGAAAATAGTGCTAGACCTATTTTCTGGCAGGCAGGGTTTTCTCAGTGAGCCCTGCCAGACGCCCGACAGCCCCTAACCCGGGGGTCGTCCGTTTTGCCTGAAAACTGGACCATACCATAACACCGACGTTGCAAACGCAGTCATGCGGTCAGAATCAGCTAGAAAAATAGCTAAAACAAGTTATGGCGGCACGAACCCAGGCAGTGCCTACGACAGTCATTGATGCCAAACAGGGCCATACAACAAAAGACATGGACCCTAGGCTTCGCATGATGCTGCAGATGCAATGCCACAGCCAGAAATAACGCTAGGTGCATGCAGACTGCATCCGCAGTGGCAGTGACTGCCGGCGGCCCAACCACCGAGGAGGCCTGCCGATGGAGGTGAGCGCATCGCCAGAGGGAGGAGGCTCCTGCGACGGGTGAGTGGGCCTCAGCGTGCGTCGACTCCACCAAGCGACACTCTAGCGGCGTCAAGTCTCGCCGTCAGTCATCTGTACGCCGATGTACACAAGCCGGGAGGACACAACAGAGTACAATGAGAGATGGAAGAAAACCAACAGGAAACACCACCAAAGGTGAACGCTGCTGAACGACGTGGCTGATCCTGACGGCGAGAAGGTGGCGGGGTGCGAGGCTGCGATCCCAGACGTGACTCATGGATGCGCTCCTCAAGCACACGTGAGTGCTCGTGCTCGCGTGAGTCATCCTCACTCTCCTCATCCCAGGTGTGAACCTGTGATGAGTGGTGCTGAGGCCGCGGCGCTGTGTAGGATGTAGACTGCTAAGCAAAAGGTGCAGCTCTAGTAGATCCTCCAGGTGGTTGCTGTGAAGCAATCGAATGACCTCGTAGTAACTCTATAATCTCTTGCAACGCGTCGGACTGCCTCCGCTACTACAGGCGCATCTCGTCCTGCGACTGACGAAGCTCGTCAATCATGAGGGACTACGACCGCGGACTCATAATGCCCGAAGAGGAGGAAGAGGGTTCAACCAACCCTTTGCTCTTGTCAAGGACCGGCGCCATCGCAATGCTCAGTATGGGGCTGAACATAAAAAATGCTCCGAACAAAAAAATGACAGCATTTCTCGAAGAGTTGAAACTTTCAAAACATTTGACGTTTTGACCCAAAAAATGCGGACGTCAGCATAGCCTATGCTGACGTCAGAGTTTTCTACGCTAGCAAAAAAATGCTAGCGTTTTTCCCCATCGTTTTATACGCGAGCGATTTTTTTTGGAGGTCACGCGAACTCGCGTGACCGGTGGGGGTGACCTCGTCACCCCTTGCTCGTGGCTGCGCAGGGGCTGTGCAGGCCTGCGCAGTACCATGCAGGCCTGTGCAGTGCTGTGAAGCTGCGTAGCACTGCCGTCCAGCAGCAGTGCTGTGCAAGGCCGCCGCTGCTGTTGTGGCTGGTCTGCTGGTGCGCTGCTGTAGTCTCTACCGCTGCTACAATGATTCTGCTGCCACTGTTGCTGCTGTCAATGCAGCAACTGCAATGCCGCTACTGCTTCGCTGCTGCTGTTGTTGCTCGCGGTTGCTGTTGCCGTCGCTACTGCAAGCTGCTGCCGCCGCTGCGCGCTACAATTGCTCGCAGCCGTTACCGCAAGCTGTTGCTGCGAGTTACTACTCCCTTTTTTTTCTGTGTTCAGGCTGGCAGCCAGACACGGCTGCTGCTGCCACCCGGTGCTCCTGCTGACCGACGTGGATATCGTCAGTGTCGCAGCTCCACTTGCTACAGTGGTGGCGATTGCGTGGTGACGTCGCTGCTGCTAACGTCGGCTGCGACGAGTCCCGGGATGTGGCGGCGGCGGTGACTCTAACTGGTGATGCCGATGCTACATCTCTATGGCGTAGCTCAGCAAGAGAGGTCTCCCTGCTCTGATACCATGAGAAATTGCTAGGGAGCTTCCTAGCCTTGCTACTATTGATGTGGTGACACTGTGCACTCAGTTGGAGCACTAGCAAGCAAGCAGGTGCAAGAAACGGCAAGGATCAGGCTAGGGAGACGCGCAAAGTCTCATAAGCTCCGATAGCTTGGTAATGCAGAGAGAAATGACAACTGACAAGCACACAGCATAAATACCAGCCGTGGCACACGGCGGGTGACGCACACGACAATGTCAGTTTGTCCTAAAACCGGCTGAAAATCACTGTTTTGGCCGCAACTCTGCGCACAGGCATACACACTCAACACCGACAGAACCTAGAGATGCACAATCTTGAGCCGGACACTACGATTGGTCACGCACACAAGTCTAGCATCGATCGGTGGACAGACAATGCAAAATATGCAAATCGGGCTCGAGAGCCAATCCACCGAGAAAACTCTAGCGTCTGCAGAAAAACTGCAGAGCACCCCAGCAAGCACCCGGGAAGTCGTGCCAGCTGGAAAACCTAGGCAGCAGGTTGGGGCAGCTGCGTTTTTGATGCAGCGTGCGGGCTTCCACGCTCGTTGCTTAAGTCAGCTGCCCCCTCAGTCTGCTGCTCTAGAGTCTAAGTCTGGAAGCTCTGGGTTTGTTACTCAGAAATGCGCGCGCCAGAGTTAGCGCCAGAAAGCAGCTGAAAACTGAATGTAACTAGTTAGGAATGAAGAATGAGCAACAATGGGAGACCCCT
>SZWC01001339.1:222650-271795 GCA_023375785.1 Penium margaritaceum
CCCCCCCCACCCCCCGATGCTATCGCGACGGTCGCGATCGACAGCATACCCGATTTCACCATGCTTGAGCAGCGACATGCGTCGATGTTTGAGCATGGTGAAAACGGGGGGGTGGATTAGGCTTTTTTTCGCCGGACGGTGGTGGGTTAGGCTTATTGTTTTGGCAGAGGGGCGAATGAGGCTTATCGTTCTGGCGGAGGGGCGGATGAGGCTTATAGTTCTGGTAGAGGAGCGGATGGGGCTTATCGTTCCAACGGAGGGACGGATGGGGCTTATTGTTCCGACGGAGGGGTACATGAGGGTCAAGGGTGACAAAACAAGGGGTAATCGGCATTTTCACCATTCCAAATATGTATTTTATATCCAGTAACCGCTCGTTAACATTGCCATATCCACCATTTTTGCACTTTAAAGCTGAAACACCCACAAGTAGGAGAAAAGGTACGAAGTAACCATAAAAGCGTACGAACACCATGTCGAAGCATAAAATGTAGCATCGGAATGCTCACGTCATTTTTTGAGTCGAACAGTCACAAACCTTTCTTTCGATGGGGTTGTTACTATTCCAAGGAGGTGTTTGCATGGGGTTTGGATGGGGGGTCCAAAACATCCCATGTTGAAAGGGAACCAGCTGGGCCCCGCTATCGCGAGGCCCAGCAGGTGCCCGCACAAAAAAAAAACCCTCAACCCCGAATTACATTCGGGGTAGGCTTTGAACCCATTTTTCATAGTAAACAGGGGGGATTTGCGTGCAGAGACATAATATGGACACATGTGTTTTGCACAGTCGCGATCGGTCCGAAGAAGCAAATGGGAGGGGGGGAGGCTGTTACGTACCAAACGTACACGAGTCCCTAATCTTCTCGAGTGGGCATTTCTATTATTACGCTAACAGCCCATCGCGTCGCGAGGACCAGGATATTCACTCTGACAGCCGAGGGCAAACTGGCCAAGTGCCCCGTCCACAATGGATAAGAAAGAGTAGTAACATACCCATCGTTTCGCCATATAAAGCAGCGATGTCCATCATAAAAAACAAACCGACGGTGGTGTGCAGAGTCGAAAACGGAAAGACGGCGGTGTCCATAGTAAAAAACGACATGATAGCGGTGCCCGTGTTTTTCGTTGTGCGAGCGAAAACGGGCACAGCTGATATCTATTCATGTATATTTGACAAGTCATTTGACATGGATTTTGACTTTGAGCTTCGCCGGTCATTGCGAGGTCGCAGGTGGAGTTTCGCGACGAAACCTCCCTGCGAGCTCGCAATGACCCTGCCAAACCCCCCATCTAAATTAGGGGGTTTGTTGTTGGTTTGGGGGGTTGACAGGATTTGGCGCACGCTGTGATAGACAAAAGGGCATCTAACGGGCCCCGCTACCGCGGGGCCCAAAAGGTGCCCGTACAAGTAAAAGGATATAACCCAAACTCCCTAGTATAGGGAGGGATTTTGTCAGATACTAGGGGGGGGGTTTGCGAGATACGGTGCAAGTGTGAAAGAAGAACTGGAATCTGTCGGGCCCCACTACCGCGGGGCCTGTCAGATGCCCATGCAAGTGAAAAAGTAAAACCCGAACCCCCAGTGTTACTAGGGCGTTTTTCCGATATTGGGGTGGTTTGCGAGAGCTAGAAACCTAGGCAGTAGGTTGGGGCAGCATGCATTGTTGATGCAGCGTGCGGGCTTCCACGCTCGTTGCTTAACTCTGCTGCCCCCTCAGTCTGCTGCTCTATAGACTAAATCTGGAGGCTCTGGGTTTGTTACTCAGAAGTGCGCGCGCCAGTGTTTGCGCTGATTAGTAATGAAGAATGAGCAACAATGGGAGAACCCTCCAAGTTCTAGCTCCCCTCCACTAGTGTAGAACTTGTTGCTCAGCTAACCAACCAATCAAAAAATAGTGCTAGACCTATTTTCTGGCAAACAGGGTTTTCTCGGTGAGCCCTGCCAGATGCTCGACAGCCCAAAACCCGGGCCTCGTCCGTTTTGCCTGAAAATTGGACCATACCATGATAGCAACGCAGCAAACGCATTCGTGTGGTCAGAATCAGCTAGAAAAATAGCTACAAGAAGTTATGGCTGCACGAACCCAGGCAGTGCCTGTGACAGTCAACGATGCCAAAGAGGACCATACAACAGGAGACATGGACCCTAGGCGTCGCATGATGCTGCAGACGCAATGCCACATCCAGACATATCGCTAGGTGTATGCAGACAATATCTACAGTGGCAGTGACCACCGGCGGCCTGACCACCGAGGAGGCCTGCCAATGGAGCTGAGTGCATCGCCAGAGAGGAGGCTCCAGCGATGGGTGAATGGGCCTCAGCGTGCGTCGGCTCCACCGAGCGACACTCCAGCAGCGTCAAGTCTCACCGTCAGTCATCTGCACGACGATGTACACAAGCCGGGAGGACGGAACAGAGTACAATGAGAAATGCAAGAAAACCAACACTCCCCCATGACTCACAGGCGTATTCCACATGTGTGGGCACAGACACAGTCAACGACCAAACTCCCCCAAGCCAAGCAGAGACGCAAGCAAGGAAAGAGAGAAACACTCATAGACGCATGCCGAATGAACTTACAGCTTTCTTGAACGAGTCACGCTTTAGTGCCTTGGTCAAGAAGTCAGCCAACTGCCGTGCTGTCTCAACCCACACGATGCTGACGCTGCCATCATGCAACAACAAACGCACATTGTGATACTCAACATTGATGTGCTTTGTGCGTGTGTGATGCACACCGTCATTGTCGGCGATGGCCATGGCACTCTCATTGTCACAGTGCAACGTGATGGATGTGACGGACTGACGCAACTCAGACAACAGAGGACGCAACCACACACTCTCACATGCGCTTGAGCCAAGAGCAACGTACTCAGCCTCAGCAGTGCTACGTGGAACGCATGCCTGCTAGCCACTACGCCAGGACACAGCTGTGCTGCCAATCAGAAAGATCCAACCTGTGCGACTCTTACCGTCCGGACTGCCGGCCCAGTCACTATCAGTGTAGCCCACCGCGACAATAGACGGCTGACGACGGAACATGAGACCTCGCCGAGGAGTCGAGACAACATAGTGTAGTACTCAGATCACGCCCTCGTAGTGGAGGTGACGCGACTCCTGAGAAAACTGGGCCAGGAGGTTGACGGCAAACGCGATGTCTGGGCGCGTCGTCATCGCCAAGAACATCAGTGACCCGATGACTTAAAGGTATGTGGTCACGTCAACTAGCTCCCCCACAATGGCTGGGTCAGGACTCTTCAGCTTTGCCTGGCCATCGGGTGACATGGGTGAGCATGCGCTCAGCACGAGTGGCAGGTCCTCCGCAAAGCGGGTGGACAGTGTCTGCACATAGGCGGCCTGGTGGATGTGCAGAACGCTCTGGGAGCGATCATGCTCAAGCTCCATTCCAAAGAAGACTCTGGCAGACCCAAGGTCCTTCATCTGGTAGGCGGCGTGCAATAGATCCTTGACACACTGGATGGCAGCCGTGTCTGGCAACGCAATGAATAGATCGTTAACGAAAAATGAGAACAACGGCAAAGGTCTGGCCTCGCGGACTGAAAAACAGTGCGGGGTCAGCGGTGGTGCGCTGGAGCCCGCCACGAAGGAGCGTGCTGTTGATTTCTTGGTTCCAGCACCAAGGCGACTACTTCAGGCTATAAAGGGCCTTACGCAGTCGCCAGACTCTCCAAGTTCCGTCGTCGAAGCCTGGGGGTTGCACCATGTAGAGCTCCTCACCCTCATGTGAACCATGGAGAAAAGCATTGCTCACGTCCATCCGATGCAGCTCCCACCCGTACTGGGCGACCAAACTGAAGAGTGCCCGGCTAGTGGAGAACCGGCCAACTGGGGCAAAGATCTGGTCGTAGTCGACCTCAGGAATCTGGACAAACCCCTTGGCTGTAAGGCGAGCCTTCTACTTGTCCAAGGACCGGTCGGGCTTCCACTTGCGCCCAAAGACCCACCAGGCGCCGATGGCCTTCCATCCGGGGGGGGAAGTTGACGAGGTCACACACGTGGTGCTGTCAGATAGCGGGGAGCTCATCGACGCAGGCAGCGTCCCAGTGTGCGGCCTCAAGAGAGGCTCGTGCCTCGCGCAAAGTGTCTGGGTCCTCCGGGCATACTATGGAGCAGATAGAGAGAGCATGTACAACTTGAGCCCCAGGTGGGATGCGCACGAGTGCAGTCGCGACAGCGTACCGATGCTCATGATGAAGCCTGGCGTAGCCCAGTGCGGAGCCCGAGTGAATGTCTACAATGATGGCCGAGGTGGTCGGGCCGAGGGCCTAGGTGCCAGGGTCCCCACTCACGACCGTGGGAGCGGAGGAGACACGTGGAGCCACCGGAGGTCGAGGCGCCACGGAACGCGGAGCAACGGTCTGCGCGCTCACCGACGGTTTGGGTCGGAGGCTGCCGCCTGGGCCTCGCGTGTAGAGTGGCAAGAGAGGTGGCGGCGCTGAGTCCGTCGGGCTGATGGAGGCAGATAGGGTTGCTGGCCCGGAGGGACCAGCGGACGTGACTGGGTCTGCTGGCCCAGAGGGACCAGCGGATGCGACTGGGGTTGCTCTCCCGAAGGGACCAGCGGGCGCGAGTGGGGCTGCTGGCCCGGAGGGACCAACGGACGCGGCTAGGGGTGCTGGCCCGGAGGGACGAGCGGATGCGACTGTGGCTACCGGCTCGGAGGGACCAGCGAGCGCGACTGAGGCTGCTGGCTCGGAGGGACCAATGGATGTGACTGGGGGTGCCGGCCCGGAGAGACCAGCGAACACAACTGGGGGTTCCGGCCCAGAGGGACCAACGGACGCGACAGAGGGTGCCGGCCCGGAGGGACCAGCGGACGCGAGTGGGGCTGCTGGCCCGGAGGGAACCAACGGACGCGACTGGGGCTGCTGGCCCAGAGGGACCAGCGGATGCGACTGGGGCTGCTTGCCTGGAGGAACTAGCGAACGCGACTGGGGCTGCTAGCCCGGAGGGACCAGCGGGTGCGACTGGGGGTGCTGGCCCGGAGGGACCAGCGGGCACGACTGGGGCTGCTGGCCCGGAGGGACCAGCGGGCGCGACTGGGAGTGCCGACCCGGAGGGACCAGCGGGCGCGACTGGGGCTGCTGGCTCGGAGGGACCAGCAAAACGCGACTGGGGGTGCCAGCCCAGAGGGACCAGCGGGCGCGACTGGGGCTACTGGCTCGGAGGAACCAGCGGACGCGACTGGGGCTAAGGCTGCTAGCCCGCAGGGACCAGCAAACGCGACTGGGACTGCTGGCTCGGAGGGACCAACAGACGCAACGTGGGCTGCTGGCTTGGATGGACCAGCGAATGCGACTAGGGGTGCCGGCTCGGAGGGACCAGCGTGCGCGATTGGGGCTGCTGGCTCGGAGGGACCAGCGAACACGACTGGGGCTGGGGTTGCTGGCCCGAAGGGACCAGCAGACGCGATTGGGACTGCCGGTTAGGAGGGACTAAGGGATGTGTCACCCGGAAGCGGCAGCACGGAGGATGGACTCACCACTCCCCCACCTGACTTGATAGACACAGACAAGCCGGAGCGAATGAGGTCGCGAGGAAATAGGTCCTCAAAGAAGAGGGTGTCCCGGGACTCAATGATGCAGTGCCGGGAGGGATCCCAGAAGCGCCAGGCCTTGGACTGACAAGAGATACCAAGGAAGGTGCAAGGACGTCCGCGAGGGGCGAGCTCACCGCCCTACTACAGGACGAGCAGCCACAAAATGGCCACGCACCCCCAGACGCGAGCCGGGCAAAGGTTAGCTTGCTGACCGCACCGATGCTAGTACGGTGTGTACTGGCGGGGAAGGGGACTGTGGGGAATCCGGTTCCAGACCCAGGTCATGTAGGCCATGGCTTCAAAATAGAAGCCCTCGGAGAGACCAGACTCGACCCGCATGGTGCGGACGGCGTCGAACATAGTACGGTCCACCGTTCGGAGACACCGTTCTAGGCGGGTGTGTAAGGCGCGGACGTTTCATGACGAATTTCGCGGGAGGCGAGAAAGGTTGCGGCCTCACCTAGGTACTCACCACCGCGATCGGAGCAAAAGCGGTGGAGAGAGCGGCCGCACTCGCGCTCCGCAAGGACGAGCCAGTCCTGGATGGCGTGGGCGACATCGCATTTCTACCAAAGGCAGAAGACCCAGCGGTAGCGAGAAAAGTCGTCAGTGAGGGTGATGATGTAGCGACCATGCTCGCCGATAGACTGGGTGGGGAGAGGACCCATGACGTCCGAATGGACAAGGGCGAGGGGGGCGGACGCACGGGAGGAAGACAAGGGATACGTGGAATGGTGCATCTTCCCCTGAACACAGTCAATGCACTCAGTTGGGCACGGGAGGGGAAAAGTCTCCGGGTCAAGGCCCTTGGCCGGCTGGGTGCGGAGCATGCTGTCTACAGCAAAAGAGTGGACGTGGCAGAGGCGGCGGTGCAAGAGGCGAGTGTGCTGAGGAGAAAGCGTACCAGTGACAAACACATGGCCTGTGGCGGCTGACAGGCAGGAGACGAAAGGAGAGGAGGAGAGGCGAGGTACATGCCACAAGTTGCCACGGGCGGTGGCATGCAGCACAACAAGGCCAGACGGATGCAACAACACAGTGCCAATACCATGCGAGTGCACAACATCCATGCTCATGCGGTGAAGGGCAGTGTCGGACAGAAGGCTGAGCTCAAGACCAGGGACGAAGAGGACATTGGTCAGAAAGACGTCACCGGAGAGACCACGGAAACGAACGACGCCAACACCATGGACAAGCAACACGTGGCCAGAGCCTGTCCGGACACCGGAAACATCACCTACAGGACCGAGCATACTTAAGGCCTCACGATAGGCCGTCATGTGATCCGTGGCCCCAGAGTCAATCCAGGTCTCAGCAGGGTCCTGGACCGGGGTTGCAAGATCACTAACAGTCACATGGCAACAAGCAAGGGATGCGGATGCGGTGGAAGGAGGTGCAAATCGAGACTGCCAATCGTCAAGCCAAGCAATGTCGTCCTTGGAGGGGGTAGCGTAGACCATGAGAGATGACGAGACAGATGAGGAAACATGACACAACCGTAGCTCGGTCTGAGTCATGTAGGGCTGGACAGGGGAGCAGGAAGTGATGCAACTCGCACTTCCTTGGGGAGAAGGGCGAGGCATGCCGAGCTGGAGCGCGATGAACTGCTTAAGCTGGCGCTTATGGGAGGATGGCCCGGGAGTGTAGACGGAGTGCGGGGTGATGGCGCCGGAGCCCGGGTAGAAGGAGGACTGCGCCGGCGGCGACGGTTGCGGCGCTGGTGTCGGCAAGACCGGCAAAGAAACTGGAATGGTGGAGTTGTTAGACGAGGTGGAGGTGTCAGAGCCGGCGACAGCCGCGGCGGCAAAGGCGAGACGGTGCTCGCATTGGCAACGCATAGTGGCGATGATGCGGGCCTCATCCATCGGTAGAGGGCACGTGTACCACCCATGCCCGGGCTGACCACATTTGTTGCAAACCGAGCCGCCAGCGCTGGACTCGGTCAACGATTGCTACTAATGCTGTTTCTGACCTTTGCCTTTCTTGTTCCGACGCTTCTTCTTCCCCGATGAGGATGAGGTAGCTGCGGCGAGAGAGGCGACGGCCACGGAGGCGACGGCAGGGGAGGCGATGGCAGGGGAGATGGCGGCCTCCGTGCGCTGGAGTCGGGAGTCCATACGGGCTTCCTCAATGCGGGGGAAGAGCTCGTATTCCCAAGGCATGAGGATGCCCTGGGCCGCCATGGTGGAGAGAACGTCGTGAGGGTAGTGGACAAAGACATCTGCGTACGGTTTGGTGGCACCGCGCTTGATGGTGAGGAGCGCGGCCAAAGGGGCGGGGCAGTGGTCTCGAGGCGACGAAGGATGTCCTCCGCCCGCTGCCAGTAGGAGGTGACCGTCTCGGTGTCCCCCATGTGCAGGGAATTGAACTCCCACAGCAGGCGGCTAGTCTCAGCATCGCTAGACAGGCGATGGGGATGAGTGAGAAGGCGTCACGCGGCTATAGGGTCTGGGGTAACGCCAACGGTGAAGTCGCCCAAGTATGGCTCAAGGGCGAGGCGTGGACCGGAGGGGCGACAGGGACAAGAGCCCGGATGGCACGACTAGCATCATACAGGTGGTCGGCCAAGGTGGCATCATACGGCAGGGTGTAGTATGCCCACAGGCCCTCACCTTGCGCCCAGATACAATAGCTGAGCTCCCAGCTCCGGAACTGCTCGCCGGCGTGAAGCGGTGGCGGCGACGTCTCAAAGTCGTTTTGCCTACGGCCGGCACCCTGAGTGGGGCCAAGGACGGAGGTCACTGTGTGCCGCTGGCGTAAAGTCTATTGTTGCACGAGGTATTGGGTGGCAGAAACATAGCTGGATTGGCATGCCCTATAGGGGGGAAGGACGGAGGCACATTGGCGATAGACTCGGAGACTAACGGTTACTGTGTCGCAAGCTGCTGTATCAGGGCGGCGAGCTATTCGTGAAGAGCAGCAAGGGGGTCAGGGTTATCGCCAACGACGTCAGAGGGCTGCTCATGCCATTTTTCCTCCTGTTGCTGCTGTTGCTGCTGCTCCTCCTGTTGCTGCTCCTACTGTTCTTGCTACTCTTGTTGTTGCTGCTGCTGCTACTCTTGCTAATACTGCTGCCGCCGCTGCAGTTGCTACTACTACTGCTCCAACCGTTGGAAGAAAGGGGGGTGGGGGTCCCCCCAACAGAGGAGGACCCCTCCCAAGTGGGGCTACCAGCCATGGTGTGATGACCTTTGTTTTGTTGTTTTTTTGTGGGTTGCTGATGTTAGCAGTGGGGTCTGCTGAGGATGGTGGACGACGTGCCCACCCTTAGGATGACTTCCCCCTTCCCTTGCCCCTTTCTTTGGTTTTTTTTTAGTTGATGACATCAGTAGTGACATCAGTAGTGGGACGCTGACGTCAACAGAGGCGGTTGTTGGGGCCGTTGCTACAGCTACTGTTGCTATAGCTGTTGTTGCTGCTGCTGCTGCTACTGTGGCTGCTACTACAGTTGGTGCTGCTGCTACTGCTGCTATAGCTATTGCTGCTGCTGCCACTACTGCTACTACTGCTACGGCTGTAGTTGCAGCAGCACTTGCTGCTGCTGCGAGCTTCTGTGGCTGTAGTGGCAGCAGCAGTTGCTGTTATTGTAGGCTGCTGCGGCTATGAAGGCTCGCTACTGCAGCAGCGGCGGCGAAGCAGGTGGAGTGGTGGGATTTTTGTTTTGCTCTCTTTTTTTTTCTCTTCCTCGTCTGTCACAACGGGCAGCTGCCCGCTGTCAGTAGCGAGCAGCAGGCTGCTGTTCGCTGGCAGCGAGCTGCTGCTCGCTGGCAACAGCGGGCTGCTGCTCGCTGCTTGCTCGCTGTGGGCAGCGAGCATCAGCAACCGCTGCTAGCACCTGCTCGCTGTAGCACCTGCTACAGCTGGCTGTTACTACGGCTGGCTACTGTTGCGGCTTGCTACTGCGGCTGCTGCAGCCTGCTACTGCTGCTGCACGCTGTTGCAACTCCTGATTGCTGCTGCTACTATTCACTGCTACTACGGCTGCTACTGCTGCAAGCTACTGCTGTAGACTACTGCTGCTACGAGCTGTTGCTACGGGCTACTGCAATTACGGGCTGTTGCGAGCTGCTGCTTCTACCTGTTGCTGCTGCTACACATAGCTGCTACTGGCTGCTGTTACCACTGCTTGCTGCCGTTGCCTGCGACTGCCGGTGCTGCTAGCTACTGCTGCTACGTGCTAGTGCAAGTGACTGTACCAAGGTGATGTTGCCGCGTGCGTCGACGCCCGCAGGTGTTGGACGCGGCCTGCCGCTCACTTCCTTGCGTCACGTGTGGGGGTCAGTGCTACCGAAGAATTTTTGGCAGAATTTCCCCTGGCCCGGTGGCCGTGGGAAAAAATCTGATGCCGCTTCCAGGCAGGTCAATGCTGCCGGAAAAAATCCGGCAGCATTTCCCCTGTAGTGGCGCATATGGGGGTCCGCCGGCATTGTCTGGCACCTGTACGCCAGTCTTCTGCTACTGCTGCTACGCTGTGGCTCTGATACCAAGCTAGAAACCTAGGCAGCAGGTTGGGGTAGCATGCGTTGTTGATGCAGCGTTTGGGCTTCCACGCTCGTTGCTTAAGTCTGTTGCCTCCTCAGTCTGCTGCTCTAGAGACTAAGTCAGGAGGCTTTGGGTTTGTTACTCAGAAGTGCACACGCCAGTGTTAGCGCCATAAAGCAACTGAAAACTGGAAGTAACAGATTACTAATGAAGAATGAGCACAACAATGGGAGACCCCTCCAAGTTCTAGCTCCCCCACACTAGTGTAGAACTTGTTACTCAGCTAACCAGCCAATCAGAAAATAGTGCTAGACCTATTTTCTGGCAGGCAGGGTTTTCTTGGTGAGCCCTGCCGGACGCCCGACAGCCTAAAACCCGGGCGTCGTCCGTTTTGCCTGAAAACTGGACCATACCATAATACCAATGCTGCAAACGCAGTCGTGCGGTCAGAATCAGCTAGAAGAATAGTTACAAGACGTTATGTCTGCACGAACCCAGGCAGTGCCTATGACATTCAACGATGCCAAAGAGGACCATACAACAGGAGACATGGACCCTAGGCACCGCATGATGCTGCAGACGCAATGCCAAAGTCAGACATAGCACTAGGTGCATGCAAAAAGCATGTGCAATGGCAGTGACCGCCGGCAGCCTGACCACCGAGGAGGCCTGCCGATGGAGCTGAGCGCATCACCAGAGGAGGAGGCTCCAGCGACGGGTGAATGGGCCTCAGCGTGCGTCAGCTCCATCGAGCAACACTCCAGCAGCGTCAAGTCTCGCCGTCAGTCATCTACACGCCGATGTACACAAGCCAGGAGGACACAACAGAGTACAATGAGAGATGTACGAAAACCAACACCGAGATGCGGCGCACCCTGTCGCGAGTTTTGGAGTTCGCACTTGCGACCTCAAAAGGTCGTGACAAGGTTACTTCTGACATTGGCGATGCCAGTGTCACCGTCGCCCACTTCGGCCTCGAAGTCGGTGAAGTCCGACTTTGGTGGCGTCGATATAGTAGTCATTTTTTTACCATTTTCGCTTGCACAATAAAAAACATGGGCACCGATGTCATGGCATTTTCAACCATGGACAGCAACATCTTGCCGTTTTCGACTCTTGACAATGCCGTCAGTTTGTTTTCGACTATGGACACCGCTACTTTATCTGGCAAAACGGTGGGCACTGGAGCATTTGTGCCCCAACGCATCTTCCTGACCTTCCGAAAGCTTCGACCACTCGCGCAAACTTATGATCAAAAGTATCATGACCTTTTAGTCAAAAATGACATCATAACCCTATCAAACCAAGTGGATTGCATTCCATACTATGCGTACATTGGCTGACAAGGCACTATCAATTTGTCTCATCGTCGATGTTTAATCTATCTCATGTCTGTTAAAAACATGAAGTATATGTCAACCATGCCCATAAGGGACACTAATTGAGGACACAATTGTCGTTTCGTTTTCGACCACGAGCACCGCTGTCATTTATTTTTTCTACTACAGGCACCACTGACATATCGTTTTCCACTATGGACACCGACGTCTTTTTGTTTTTGACCATGGAAACCACTGATCTATCGACCCAAACAATGGGTATACTACAACAGAGTCTCATATGTATACAAGTGTCGAGTTATGAATGAGGCATAGTCAGGGTTGTTGGGTCGATTGTCGAGCGACGATTGTGGGGCTATGTCGTGAGTGGCTGCATTCGAGAAGCTTTGCCGTGAAATAAGGGGGCGTCAAGGATCGACGCTGAAGATGCGAGATGCATTTTTGTAAATGGAGATATGCCTCCATGCGTCGAGAAGTTGACCAAAAGGTCATGACACTTGTTGTGGATTCGCGACAATGGTCAAAGTTGTCTCAAAGTTCGAGAAGGTTCACCAGAGTGCGAGGGTAGTTGGCCAAATGCCCTCCACCGTCGGAGTGAAAATCGAGGTCGCGACATGCAACTGGCTACCCTACTGATCTTGAATTTCGTTTTTTTCAAAATTGCTAGTTATGTGTTCTTGAATTTCGTTCATGGATTTTTGCGATGGAGTTGTTTAGGTGGTACCTTCAGATTCGCTGAACGAAAAAATGTGTTCCTGTCTTTCGCCGTCAAACGAGTTCGACACTGACAAAGCCAGGAAATCGTGCTGAAACTGCCGCGCGTCAGTGTGACTTCGCGTTACAACTGACACGGCCGACAGATCTGGCAGCGGTGACAGTGCTGACGATGCAATTTTCCGAACCGGCAAGCGGGAAGTGAACAGGTCGCACTGTTTTTTTTTACAAAACAGTAGTATGTAATCGGGAGAATGAATTATTTCCATTTTTTCATCCCAGTGGAATTATTTAGCTGATACCTGACAGATTCGACAAAAGAACATTCTCGTTAAAGAAATCGGGATAAAAAATGTTTATAATCGAAATTCAAGATCAGTAGGGTATTTGTGTGATGACATAAATGCCCACTCAAAAAGATTAGGGACTCATACACATTTGGTATGTAACACTTCCCCTCCTTTAATCCGCAACATCCTGGCGCGTGCAGGTGTGGCCTAATGACAATGGTCATAGCCGTCTATGAGGTGATCGACGTCTCAGAGGTTGTCGTAGGGTTCCTAGCTATTGTGCGCGACGTCGTAGTTGTGCCACTTGATAAGATATCCTGTTGTTTTGCCATGTCGTCGATGGACGAGGATTTCCTCGATGACGGAAGTGTCCTCGTCTATAGGAGGGGGAGGGACATCCCTTCTGGAGAAGTTCTCTCCGAGGTCTCGGTAGTGCTTGAGGCTACTAATATGGAACACCGGATGAACTTGAATAGTGTCGAGGAGTTCAGTCGCGCAACCACTGGGATTTGCATGCACTCAATCTCAAACATTCCCAGTCATTGGGATTTGAGGTTCGAACAGCCGGCTCCGTGGAGTTTGATGTTGGCCGAGCTGAGGAGGTCTTTGTCGCCAACGAAAAAAGCATCATTGTTATTTTCGTTTTCGCGAGTGTCTGTCATGTTTCCTCCCAGTGGTTGAGAAGTCCCGGCATTGGACTTCAACTACAAGAATGTTGCTTTGACTGCATTGTACGGCTGGTGTGGCAGGAAAATTGCCATACACCGCTTCAAGAAGAGTTTTACCCGTTGCACTGAAGACCACCGAATCATATGCGATTTTGGCATTCAGGAGTTTTTGTGCCCAATCCGTCCCATAGGGTTCGCATGATGTTCAGAGAAGTTGTTTGAGTTTCTCATTGATCCACACGGTTTGGCCGTTGGTTTGAGGATGGAACGCTGTTGATAGCTACATCCAGCTACCGTAGCGAGTCATGAGTTTGCGCAAAAAATGGCTAGTGAATAGACCGTCCCTATTGCTCGTACTGGTTCTCGGTACACCGTGTAGCCGCACGATGTTGTTTACAAACAATCGTGTTGTTCCTTCGGGGTGACGGTGATCGTTGTCAGGATAAAATGGGACATTTTGGAAAACTTGTCGAAAACCACGAGTATTGCGTCATATCCCTCCGGTGTAACTAGCAATCCCGTTACAAAGTCCGTGAAGATGTCAGCCCATGGTTCCGTAAAAGTAGGGAGCAGTTGTAGAAGTCCGGATGACCGCGTGACGGGATTTTTGCCGCTGTCACGTGTCGTAGGATTTGTAGAAGTCAGCCACGTCGGATTGCAGCTTGTCCAACAAGTATTTTTTTTGCCAACTTCTTTAGTGTCTTATCCTCTACAAAATATACACCTTGTCCTGTGTCGTGGCACTCTTCGAGCAGCATTCGGTGAAGTTTGTTGTTTGGGAGAACGACCACCTGGCGAGTGAATCATAGCCGCCAATAGGTGTGTCATATAAGGATTTTGCTTTGTCGTATCCCCCATGCTTGTGTGAACAGCCGCTTGAGATACTGGTCTTGTTGCAGTTGTAACGTTCTTGTCTCAGCCATTAGATATGGTCGGTGGCTAGGTGCATCTACTGGGTTGATTTTGCCTGGCCGGTACTCGATATCGTAGTCAAACCTGGATTCAAGGAATTCCATCCAATGGGTTTGACGTTGATTGAGGTTCGTCTGCATCTTAAAAAAAAAATTATGCATGGTGGTCGGTGCGTACAATGCATTGGCGGCACTCCAAACAACACCGTCATGTCTTAAATGCATATACAATCGCCAGCACTTCTTTCTCTTGTTCGGCGTAGTTGAGTTCCGGTCCCCGCAGCTTTCGAAACATGTATGCGGACGGTTGCTCACTGTTGCCATGGTCTTACAGGAGGACTGCACCAGTGGCTCGATGTGAGGCATCCGTAGCCATGATGTAGTCGAACATTGGATCGGCTAATCGTAGGGTTGGTGTCGTGGTCAGAGAGTTCTGCAAAGCGAGGAACGCTTCTTGTTCGTATCTCTCCACCGCCACTCATTTTCCTTTTGAGTGAAGTCGGAGAGAGGCATTGACACTCAGGTGTAATCCAGTACGAAGCACCAGTAGTAAGTGTAAAAACCAAAGAAAACTTGAATGTCTCAAACATTGGTCGGCGTTGGCCAGTCAGGGACTGCAGCTACTTTTGTCGGATCCATAGTGATCCGTCTACCGTTGATGATGTGATTAGAAAACTCGATCGAACGGCGACCGAAGTCACACTTCGAGATTTTTCTAGAAATTTGCTCTCTTTGTAAAACTTTGAGAATAATTTTAAGATGTCCATCGTGCTCTTCCAGGGTGCGGCTGTACACCATAATGTCATTGAGGTAAACCAGGACAAAGTTATTGAGTAACGGACAAAAATTTTCGTTCATTGCCGCCATTAATGTCGTTGGGGCATTTGTAAGTCCAAATGGCATTATCGTGAACTCACAATGCACGTAGCGAGTTCGGAACACCGTCTTCTTGATGTCGGCATCCGCCACGCGGATCTGGTGATAACCGCTGCGTAAGTCAATTCTGGTGAAAATTTGAGACCCTCGGGATTGGTAAAAGACTGTCGGCTCGGAGAAGAGGGCAGTGGTTCTTGATAGTAGCGTCGTTCAATGCCCAATAACCCACACACATCAGCATTTCACGAGTTTTATCTTCTACAAACAAAGTTGGTGTGGTGTATGATGGCATGGATGGGCGGATGAACCACTAACCGAGAATCTTGTCGAGTTGCTTTTTCAGCTCAGTCAGCTCGTGATCGCTTATCCGATAGGTGCCTTGAGCTGTGGGTTGGCTGCGTGGCTTCTGCTTAATGCGATGGTCAATGTCTCGTTAAGATGGCAGGATTTTTGGAAGTTCATTGGGGAAGACGCTCGCAAACTCTTGGATGAGTGGTGCGAACTCTTCTTGTACCATCGCCAACTTTGTCGATGCCGATGAGGCCAATGAGGCTGATGAGGATGGTGAGGCAACTATTGCCACTTCCGCTTCCTCCATTGGCTCAAGATGTATGAGCCACGCACGAAATCCTTGTCGTATACAGTACTTGGCCATGTTGAGTGGTATTGGCTACACAGGTTGTTTCTTTTCAGCCACCGCGGCTTCCTCTGCTGCTTCCACCTCTGTTGTGTTAACTCTCATCTTCCGTCCCGCACATACAAGGGTTCCCTGGCACCCTCGCTTGCCACGTAGATGTTGCCGCTGTTCCTGTCGACCTACGGATTATGTTGGTGTAGGAAATCTTGTCTGAAAATGATTTTGGCATCAGTCATTGGACAAGACCTCTGATCGTTAGATCTCGCAGATCTCCCACCTCTAGTCGTAGTGGTTCTCGGAGTCTGCATATCTGCAATCTCCCTTCAACAGTTTTTCCTTCAAACACCCCTGGTTCGATCTGCAAACCCAGGTTGCTAACCATGTCGTTCCTTACAGAATTGTGAGAAGCTCTTCCATCCAAGAGTGCCGGTACCGTTCAGTGTTTCTTCCATCCTTATCGTTGTACTTTTAGCAGTATTGCCGGTTGGTCGTCCTTGTACCTCTCGTCGAAGTTTGTGATGTCATAATCCCTTTGCAGCATCGTAGACCGTGTAGATGGGCAATCGTTTGGCATAGATCGTTCTGCGCGGAGAAAATTTGCGCCTTTCATTCCTGTCCTTTCCCGTTTCCTGACTCATTTTTTTGCGGCTTCTTCCCCCTTTTGGCCTGCTGCTTGCTCCGACAGTTGCAGGTGTTGTGCTCAAATTTTTTGCGGTTGTAGCATGTGCGCGTATCTCTCTTGTGAAATGCATCCACTTCCATCGGATTCAAGGAGTCCTCCGACTGGCTTTTTCTATTTCCATGATAATTGTGGTTGGGAGGTCGCCAGCAGTAGGATTCCTGGATCTGAGCGTTGTAGTTGGCGCTTTCGATTCATTCTACTGTAGCAATCATCCGTGGCAAATCATTTTGGATGCCGAAGATGGCCATTTCTTGTCGGACGTCTCGCTTGAGGCCGTTGTAGTGAAAACAAAGTTCATCCGGTGTGATGTTTGTACCACTGATGATCTCGCAAAATCTCCGCATGTACTCTGCCATGCTAGACTGCTGACGGAGATGCTTGTTACATATGTCATACTTCTTGTTCAGTCTCCTTAATCGTGCGAGCATTGCGTGCAAGAATTTTTTCCAGTCGGTTGGTGGCTTCAGCGCATCTTGCCATTGTGGGTTGATTTGATCCAAGGGTAGAACGTCTGCCGTTGGCGATATGAGACGGGCGCCATTGGACGTTGACGAGGTCCCGATGGTATCCTACTGCCGTTGGATGGTCTTTAGATATGACCACCAACTTAGCGCCGTGCCACGCAAAAGCGTGGCCACGAGGTCAATCTTTTTTTCTTGTCGTTGACTCGAGCAGTGGTAAAGTACACCTCCAAAACTCGTCAGCCACATGAAAACCGTTGGCCCTTTAGAAATTACTCGATCAAACGGTTGTGGTGGGGCCGGAAAATTTTCAGGTTCGCTCGAGAGTAAGGTATTTCTCTGGACGAGCACCCCTTCTTGTGCGCTTGTGTTGCGAAGAGCCTCCATCGCAATATTGAGTTGGAGTACATGGCTGTTGTTCCCCTCAAGCGAGGAGATATGGTTTGCTAGTTCCTCGTTGATTCGCGCCTGTCATCCGATGCCACCTGTTGTTCCTGTTGTCATCGTTGAGGCTATTGGTAGGGGCAGCTGGTTTACCACCATAGGATCCGTGACCAGATTGGTTGTCGGAGCCGTAGGGGATGATCCAGCTGTCGCATAGCCTACCACGTAAGTGTTAACTACCGCTTCAGGATTTGCATGCATAGGCACGTTCTGCTCCTCCATGGCCTAAGACGTTGTCAGAGACCTGCTTCTGGTCATCGGTTGTGCTCGCTTACCTCACGTTGTAGTCACCAAGTGTACAAAGTATTGACGTGCAAGATGTGCTGGCGACTTGTGCGAGGTAGTCCTCTAGACGGGTCAAGTAGGCAGATGCCTTTTTAGCACTGCTACGCTCTGATACCAAGTGTTATGCCAAACGGAGCATAGATGGTGAATAGGTAGAAGTTGCGGGGTAGAACACAATTTTGAACTCGGGACACTTGAGCATTTTTTTATTAGTGGTAAGTGTACTTCGATGACAAGTGTCAAAATGATCAAACATCTGTATACAAGTGTCAAATTACAAATGATGCATAGTTCGGGTTGTTGGTTAGATTATTGAGCAACATCAATAGGGCTGCGTCATGAGTGGTCCGATTTGAGAAGCTCCACCAAGAAATTGGGGGTTTCAAGGATTGACGATGAAGATGCAAGATGCATCTTCATAAATTTAGATTTTTTTTTGTGCGTTGAGAAGTCGAACAAAAGGTCGTGACACCTCTGTCGTGGATCCGGGAAAGTGGTCAAAGTTGTCACAAAGTTGGAGAAGTTTCATCGAAGGGTGAGTGTAGTTGGCCGAATCGCCCTCAACCATCGGAGTGAGTATCGAGGTGCCAACACGTGGTGGGCTATCTGTGTAATGACAGAAATTCCCTCTCAAAAAGTTTAGGAACTTGTGTACGTCTGGTACGTAATACTGCGGTAGCGGGGCGTGTGAGGTTCCCTCTCCCACAATAACTAGAACAAGCAGACTTTAGTCTCCCACAATAACTTGAACATGCAAAAAGCTATTCTGCTAAATTCATAAGTGACCGGATATCCTGCAAAATACTGATTGTCAACGGTAGATAGCCTATTCTCTCGAATCGGCGATGACTTCGCGCATAACCGCCCATTTGGAAAGGATAAACTTGCTCGAGGTTATGATCTATGCCCAGCTCTTGTGCTGGTTATTTTGTATAAGGAAAATTCTCATTACCCCAAGTTTTGCTATGCGTGACCCTCGCATACTTTGAGCTGTCATCCGCCCCTACACAGGAACAATAAGCTCCATTCGCCCCTACCTCCAAAGAATAAGCTTCATCTGCTCCTTCCGACAACAGTAAAGCCCATTTGTCCATCTGTTTTCACCATGCTCAAACAGTGACGCTCGTTTCTGCTTGAGCATGGTGAGAATAGGCATGTGGATATGGATCGCTGCCCTTCATTGTGGCCGTCACAATGGAGGGCAATAGTCTAGATCCGCATTTAGGGGGTTGGTGGGGGGGGGGGGGGGGGGGGGGTGGAGGATTTAGTCAATGAAAGTGCCGAGCGGCCTCCGTCGGTAAAAAAATCTCCATTTTTCTTCTTTTCCATTGTTTTTGACTTTACGCCCTCCTTTAAGCAACAAACCATATGCAAACCTATCCACTAATTACACTGGGGCTCTAGGGTTTCAATTTTGTGAGGGCAACTACTTGGTCCCGCGAAATCTAGGAAGCATGGTTTAGGCGGTTGATGAAGGATTCATCTTTTATCAATGCCAGAGTGAGCACCCCCTTTTCACTTATTTTGCTTATTTGCATCCATGTTTTGGGGCTCAGCTTGAGCCCCAAAGCATGGATGCAAATGAGCAAAACCACTTCATTGGAAGTCATCGATTGTAAAAACATTTCTAGAAAGTTGGTTAGCATAACATGACAGCACTTGCAGGGTTCTTGTAAACCACATGAAAATTCGAAACTCAAACGTCAGACTGCAATGGCCTACTTCATGTGCAGTTTCAGTCAGATGGACCCGATCAGTCCCACGTGCACTATCTTAGATAGTCTATCTGAGAGGCCCGGATCCAAATCCCTTACAAACAATTACATCAATGAAATTCAACGATAACCAATTTTCCACAGGAACATACATTCCATACATGCCAAAATGAAATGAAAATGTTATGGTGTGTGAAAGCATCCATTGAATAAAACGTAATGAAACAAACCACTTTTTTTGTACATTGCACCAAATACTTAAGAAGGCTAGCAAGAGGTCTCGGCACCGACCAGTTTATACATTTTGTTTAAAGCATGTGAAATCCGGCAGATGACCATAAAAAACACGGCATTGAACAGAACCTCCATGGCAAAAGTATCACTTTGAGCTCTGAAAATAAACCACGAACAAAGAGACGTGTAATCTAGAAAACTTAGATGCCAGAATCGCTCGGGCGTCACAGGGACCATCCAGCCGTACAGGTCAGCTTATAACCTTGAACAGCGCAATCAGGTAAGAGCTTCTGATCGGTCATGAAGTAGATAGGTTCGAGATGTAGTGTGCAATCAGCGTGTAACAAATTGGTACGGGACGCTTGGCCCACTTGGCCACAACCGCAGTGATTGAGGGTCTCCGATCCTCAACCCATCCGGGTTTGGCCTAGTGGGCCAAGCTTCTCGTCTGTTCGCTAAATTTGGTATCGGAGCGTCAGGCTTCAATATCCACTGTGGACACCGAGGACGGGTCTATTCCTGTGTGGGAGGAATATAGCACTAGTATGCCGCGTGGCTTGAACGGGTCCTGGCGTGTGCGACGGCAGATCAGATGACTTGAGGGTTGGAGACCCTCAAGTACCAAGGTTTTGGCTTATTGGACCAAGCTTCCCATCTGTTTGCTAGACAGTGGCCCATCACCTCGCATGAGGATAGATCCTAAAACTGGATTATCTGACCAATCTATCCTTGGAAGAACTTGTGCAAGGTGATGACCTGACCAGTCGCCAACGTATATTGCGACAACCTAGGCATGCGAGCATGGAGAGCGCCTAATTAAAAAAGCTACTCCTCATAAATGTGATTATCAGCGACAACCATACTATTGATCTGCCAGTAAATTGTTTCAACACCAAGCTCCGACTTGACACAAAAGACTCACCTTGTAGGCAACACAAGCGGCAAAATCTCAAAGGGAGATGTTTTATTGCAACAAAAAAAACATGCATTATGTGCAAACTATGTAAATTCCAGCAAATTGCCATCAAGCAGAATTTAAAGCACGGAATCAATCAGAATTTCAAATAATAATAATAATAATCCTTGGCCAACTAGGCCAAAACTGCGGTGCTCGAGGTTCTCTGACCCTCAAGCCATCCTGTCCAACCGCCCACAGCCCTGTTACGCCCCTGACGTATACTATTCCCAAAACTCTGCGAGTGGGAATCTTTGTCATCCATGCATGGCCCACCATGTGAAACTTATGGAATTTATGCCGTTTGGCCGTGATAATTGTGGTCAACTGTCCCAACCTGTTATGTTTTGTCCAGAAAAATTTCAAAAACTTCGACCACAATCTATGTAGCGGGAGGGCCGGCTCGGCCCTCCCTCCTCGCTGAAGCGAGGGGTGGTTGTGCAGCACCCCTCGCGTCAGCGAGGCCTGGCCGGCGGCCACCACTTTGCTGGCCGCCGGCCAGCTCGCTGCCGGCCGGCTAGACGGCCGGCGGCCGGCCAAGTGACCGGCCGGCCACCGGCCGGCCAGCCGCCAGCCGCCGATCGCGGCCTCAGCCCGATCGGCGGCTGAGGGGCCACGAGGGCCTTGAGGGCGAGGCCTCGTGGCCTCGTGCCCTCGTCCCCCCTCGCCCTCCTTGCAAAAAAGCAAGCGAAGACGAGGGATAGGGGGAGCGAGGGTGAGGACGAGAGGACTGGCGCGAAATTGCCAGCGTGCCTCACATGCGACGATTTTACGCCAGAATGGCACAACATAAATCGAAGTTCGTTTACGACGAACTTTGACACTAAAAAAAAGAAAAAAATCGTGTAAACACACGAGTTCGAGGTAAAAACCCCCGGTTTGGATCCCAAAACCAGGGGTAAGGTCAAAAACGGAAATGGGCCTCCGGAGACTCGAAACATTCGAGTCTCCCTGCTCTGGGTCGTTGATGACGATTGCCCCTCAGTCCTGCGAAGGGGGTAGACCCCTGACGCGGACTGAGAACGCCATTATGCGAACTCCAAAGACAACTTCAGAGCAGGAGCTGGAGACTCGACCCGTTACAACCTAGAATGGTGGACAAACATTTTGCAAACTACATTGATGTTCCAATACTGCTCAGTCGATTTCTCAACAATGACAGATCTTTATCAAACCACACCTCGATATTCTTGACGCCCCCCAACTTCCTGGCAGAGCTTCTCGAAGTAGCCACTCACGATGCAACCTCGCACGCATCGCTTGGCTTGGGCTCCAAGGATGCAACGTATGCCTCATTCTCGTTCTCGGCATTGTATACATATGCTCAACTCACCCGAAATTTGTCATCGACATACACATACTACCTATTACAACTTATCCATTTGCTCCAAATCCTCTAATCGTCTTTGGTCCCGTACCTCATCCCTGTGAACCACCTGTATTCCTCCTGGCATAAGACTTAGAATCAGAGCATAGTGGCGCTGGAGGAGCAATTAATGTATTAAGTACCTGGCGACAACCTTGCACAAGTATTCAGTGCATGTCCACCATTAAAAATACAATAAATATTACGACGACAATGCTGAACAGAGCACATGCAGCTGGCAATGAACAACAATCCACAGCAAACACTATGGCGATGGAGGATCAACGACACACGAACACCGACGTACTCTAGAAAAACTTGACAACAGCGGAAACCTTCATGGTGAATAGCGCACCACCAACAAACCTAATGGCCAACCCGGTGATGGATATCTTGGGCTCGGCAAATCCTTTGCCCCCGCCGCTGCCCATCGGGTCAACACCTGGCACAATGGGAGGCACCAGCCGACACGCACAAATCAACAAAAAACCTATTCCGTCAGGACTCGAGAGCCACAACACCCATCTGCTCCAACAACTCAAGGAGGCGATGCAGGAGCTTTGGAATTCCCATGCACGCAAAACAGTGGTCATCGTGAAAAGTTTTCAAATCTCGAGTGAACCTCATATTTGGCCGGCATTTCTCAAGCCGTTCGATCCTGCAAACTCCAAGGGACTGACGGTCATAATGTGGCAAATGAGTCTAGAGGTGTAATTAAACTCTACTGGGAACAAAGAAAAACAAGAAGAAAACTGACCTCATGGACTCATTTTTGCGCGATGTTGAGTTGGTTCAATCTAAAGAGCATCCAATGACAGTAAGAGACCAACAGAGCCAGATCAACAGTTCATGTGACTTCTCTCACATTGCCAACCATAGGCATACCACCTCCCAAGAAGATGAATCCAACGTGGTACAACTCTCTCGCGCCACTGGACACGTGGAGCCACGTCATGAGCATTAATCTCGCTCATTTTAAGAAGCTAAACGAGAAGTCCGATGTACGGTACAGATTCAAACGTATGCATTAGCAGTCGAGCATGGAAGATTCTCCTTGGCATCTTTCCTAAATCTTCAGCGGCAGTGTCCTCACCCCCAAGGATATGAGTTTTTTCTACAACAGCCTCAAGCACGATATTGGGCGAGTAACTACCATCTTCGCCATCCAAGACGGCCTTCCGCAGATGATCGTATCTGTCGACCACATCAACGGCGCCAACTACAATGCTTGGATGCATGAATCCAATTGCTGGTAACCCTAAAGCCACAATTCTTATCATGGCAGAGGAATGTGTTGTTCCCCAACTTGGAACATAGAAGTTAGAAGTCAGATTATTGAGTGGGAAGTAGCTCGGATTGGTCACGTGGCATCGGTCAATGCTGACGTGTACTTTGGCACTCGTTTTGGCAAACGGGAATCAAAATCCCTCGGAATCTTGACAGGAGTGACCTCACTTCTAAAGCCATCTGCGGTCTCCAGACATTTTTGGCTTCCAAAATTCAAGTCTTCAGCTGCTTTTGGCAATCCGTAAATAGATTCTTAGTTTTGCAGCAGGAATGGAAGTCGTCTGTCTGGTTAATATCGTATTAATCATACATACCAATTTCATTCTCTAGGACGTCAAATTTCTCGTCGTTAAAACTTGAACATTCAAAGTTACCGTCTGTGACATCTGACAAAGAAATCAAGGGACTACCGAGCCACCGTCCGAGACAAGCGATGTGATGGTTCTCCGAACGGACGGTGTATATAGGAACGGCTATACTACCTTGGCATCCATTATAAACAAACCCGCCAAATTGATTCAGCATCCACAACAGAACGGTGTTTGAATCCTGAATTTTACTTTGGAAGTGAAAGCGTTCCTCGCGCAGAACAATAGAATTTCACTTCCCATTGCTAAGATTGTGGGTGCGGCACATCACAGAAATCTACAGTCAACGGAAAGATCGTCTATGATGGAGATTGACACCATCAATCCATGCAATGAACAGCTATTCTAAACTAAAAAGAAGTCGTGCCATATCTCGTGCGACTATCATAAACGGCACCAGCAATTAGAAAAAGAGGAGTCGGGAAATAGCAAAAGTCAGGAGTAGACGGCAAGGTTCCTGACCAGAAGGATAACTCTTTGCAGACCAATCGCCCATATGTGCGGCTCCCATTGCCGCAAACAAGGGTTCTTGAGATCGCAAATTCTACAAAGGGATACAAGGATGACCAACCAGCAATACTACTATGAAAAATTGAGGAGTTTTAAGAGTCATATAATGGTACCGACACTACTGAATGGAGGAGCTTCTCACAGCTTTGTTAACAACAACATGGTTTGAAGAACTGGATTTCTAAACTCAACTCGGAGTTTGAAAAGAAAACCGTCATCAGACAACTGCAGATCTGTCAAATTTGTGTGCCACTCAGACTGCAAGTCGGAGATGTGTAGGACACAATGGTCTACAGATGTTACCTCATGAACGACCGCAAAACAATCATCAGGTGAGACATCCTATACCAACACAATCCGTAATTAGACTGGAGTAGCAGATTAGTCTAATTCAGCATTGCTGGAAAAAAACAACATGTCCTCTGGTCGAGTGACCCAAAACGCAACTGCGGTTACGGGAAGTAGTAGAGGTGGAAGTAGCAGAGAAAGTTGCGGCAGCCACAGAACTCCAACCTGTGTCTTTGGATGTACCCAAGAGGCACCTGAAATGCAAAGCGCAAGGATGGCTAGTAAAGTGGAGGCAATGGAAGCGGGAGAAATCATTGCAGCCAAGATGACGACAACAGGCTCGACACCTGAGGAGTTTGCAGGAGTAGCGAAGGAATTCACAACACTCGTCAAGGATTTTGAAGAGGTTTTCCCGGGCAAAGTAGCATAAGAGCTACCTCGAAGGCAAAAATTCGACCATCACATAGACATGAAACTGGGCAGCAAACGGAAAGCAAAGGAGACCTCTTGGATGAGCAATCACAAGTTGACTGAACTCATGAAGCAACTATAAGAAATGCTTGTTTAGGGGTTCGACAAACCTTCCACATTACCATATGCAACACCTCTATTTCATGTGAGAAAGAAAATTGGAGAGATGAATGTATATGTGAACTAAGGAGCATTGAACAACATCACCATCAAGAACCGCTATCCTCTTCTACGAGCAGACAAACTGTTAGATCAACTCCAAGGGGCCCAATGTTTTAGAAAAATTGACATACGCAGTGCCTATCATCAGATCCACGCAAGTGATCAGGATGTCCAGAAACAACATTTTGCACCAGACATGGGTTTTTTGTGTTCAAGGTTATGCCAATGGGACTCACAAATATCCCCGCAACATTCATGACTACAATGAACAACATATTCTGCTATTATCTTGACGACTTTGTCATCGTGTACCTCGAAATCTTGGTGTACAACTGAATCATGGATGAGCAACGTGGGCATTAGCAAGAAGATCTCAAACTTTTACAAAGAGATGATTTTTCCAGAAAACTCTAAAATTGCGGCTTCGGCTGTTGTTCAATCCAGTATGTGGGTCACATCATCGGTGGTAGATGGATCACCATGGACATGAAAAAGGTGGAGGTGGTTGCTGGTTGGCCGATGCCCACAAATATTTAGGACATCCAAGTGTTATTGGGCTTCTCCAAATTCTATCATCAATCCGTTAAGGAATACCCTCGAGTGCTAGTGCCTCTCATCGATCTCACTTGAAAAACCACCTAGTGGAATTGGGAGGGCTGCAAACAAGAAGCGTTCAACCTTGTGAGAAATACCTTGACCTCAACGCCAGCCTTACGATTGGAAGATCCAACAATGTACTACATCATGGCCATCAAAGTGTCCAATTGAACCACCGATGCTGTTCTCCTTGGAGACAATGGTGGTGGAGAACAGCCAGTTGGGTATATCTCAAGAAAATTATGTGGGCCAAAGCTCAACTACGCAGTGTACAAGGAAGAAATACTAACTATTGTACACGCGTTCAATATCTGGCAGTATTACCTGGAATGCCAATGATGCATTGCCTGCACCAACTACCACGTACCAAAACATATCAGGATTCATCCAAATCAAAGCCGTCGATGAACTTGCAGGATGGAATTTCTAAAGTCCAACATCAACAATGACATCGAGTACCAGCATGGAAAAACTAGTCCAGCGAATGCCCTAAGTTGGTGACCCGATTTCATGGCCAAGACCAACACGTTACTTGTCAAACAAGACATGTACCTCATGAGGTTGTTTGTAAAAGGTTATGAGGAGTTTGGTGGATATGACAAGACCAAGTTCTGGTTTGACAACCCTTATTAGCGACGACAATCAACTCGCCAAGTTATCCTTTGATGGAACAAGGAGCTACAGAGGATGTTTTTGGAGGAAGGCCATGACACTGGCCCAGGTGGACACAACGAGGACAAAACACTAAAAAAATAGCATTGTACCGCTTCTGGGACAAGATGGAGATCGACGTGGTAGCCTACTACAAAATCGAGCGATACCTGTTAGAGATAAAACTCTCACCACAGGAGGTCACGCACTCTACTCCAATCCCTTCTTCTTCCGATGAAGCCGTGGTTTGACATCAGCATGGAATTTGTGACAGGATTGTCTGCCACTCCTGAAAGTACGACGACATTCTTGTTGTGGTGGACATTTATAAAAAAGTATCGCACTTCAACTCAATGACGACCACCATCATCGCAAAAAGAACTGCTTGATTGTTTTGGAACCACATTGTACAGCTGCACGGCGTTCCACGTACCATTTTGAATGAGAGAGAATGTCGCTTTAGGAGCCGTCTTTAACACAAACTAATGACACATTGTGACAGTTGGGTCTAGCAATCAATGGCGTTCCATCTTCAAACCGATGGGCAAACAGAGCACATAAATCAGATGCTCAAACAATTTCTTTGCACACTATTTGAACCATACGACACTGATTGGAGAGCTAACCTCAAGACCGACAAAGTCGCATAAAAATCCACCTCTTCCACCACAAATGGTAACATTACTTTTGAAGTGGTTTACAACAAACTTCCTGCCACCTTGACTGGATCAAAATGTCAAAGCAACATCCCCACGGTCGACATTCATAGCAGGAACTTCTTGAGTTTTTGGGAGGAAACATGGCAAACCCTTGCAAAGACACAAGCAGTGATCAAGAGAGTGGATGACCAACATTGTATCAATGACATGTTTAGCTCTTGTTCTCGGGTCCTCCTCCGCTCAGCGACCATCGAACTCCAAGAACAGGATTTTGCAAAGCTCAGCCTCCAGTGGTTGGGACCGTTTGAGATTGGGTGAATGATAATCCCTTTTATCGCTCAACTTTGCCCACGTAACTGCATGGCGATTCATCCTGTCTCCCACGTCAGCAAGCTCAAGCACAACCAGGACTTCAGCAAGAACTTCCCCGGCATAAACGTCATACCACCATCTACTGTACAAGTGGACGAGAATACGGATTATGCAGTTGAAGATATCCTCAGACACCACGCCACGAAAATGACCAAGTATTTAGTCAAGTATCACGGCTACAATGTTGTGCACAATAGCTATGTGATTACCTCCGGGAGGTCAGATTTGTGATCGCTGGCTACTACTGTCAACATCAGGCTACGTGTGCTAATACTCCACGACGTCTTGGCTAAAAGGGAGGAAAGTACATCCTGGATGTAAAGGAGTCATGAAACTCCACACGTGAGCATTTTTGTCTTTACATTCACGGTCCACAGAGAGATGAACTGTAGATTTCTATGCCGTTCAGCCGTGGACATTTTGGCCAACTCCCTGGACCTTCGGTGTTATGTTCCAATTTTTGTTTGACAACTTCAAACACATTATAGAATGGTCAAAACAAGTATTGCAGACTATATCAATGTACAATTATTGTTTGTTTTACTTCTCAACATCGCTAGATCTTTACAAAACCGCGCCTTGGTGTTCTCAAAGACCCCTGACTTCTCGGTGCAGCTTCTAAAGGCAACCAGTCAGAGTACGACCTCACACGCGGTGCTCGGCTTGGGCGCCAAGGACTAAACATATGCCTCATTCTCATTGTTGGCATTTGTATACATGTGCGTGACTCACTCAATACTTGCCATCGAATTACACTATCTGCTCAATACAAATTATCCATTTACCCCGAATCCTTGAATCGTCTTTTGTCCCGAACCTCATCCTTGTGAGCCACCTAGTCTTTCTCAGCGTAACAATGCCATGGACCTCTGCTTGATCCACATGACACGGACACATGCTACACTCCCCCTTGCCTAGAGTGAGCCTCCCTCGTCATCCACATGTCCGACTCAAACCTTGGCGCTCTGATACCAATGTAGCAGATCGACAGAATCATTGGTCTACCAGGCCAAATCCACGATGCTTGAGGATTTCTGACCCTCGAGCCATCCCATCCAATTGCCCACAGGCAAAGGACCTCCACTCAATCCACGTGGCGCCAAGGTTGTGCTTCATCAACCGAGCAGCATCAAAAGATAGATATGGTTTGCAGCAATTCTACTGACCCTTGTGGAGAGTGGTTGAACCTGCCATAATCTTCTAGACTAGAATACCGGAGATCAAAAGAGTCAGCCAAATGTCCACGGTAGATTGGCATAATTGTTTTATGTCGACAACTGGTGGGCCATAAATGCAATGACACAAATGACCTCACACAAGGTTATGTTGTGGGATGCCTTGTAGGCCTATCACTTGACCATACTATAAGAAAATACACCTAATAGCTTGTGTTTGATGATGTTTTGAACTTCGTTCTCCTTGTCCTTGCCCACATCCATATTTGGTGGAGGATGTGCATCTCTACTATAAACTACTTGTTCAACTCCTAGTAAAGTTTGCATCGGTGAACATGAAAAACCGGGTGGATGGACAAACTGTAAAGGAAGCATGGTGCGGCACCCGCGGGTGTTTTCATAGTTTTTTATGGCTAACAGGCCTAGCCACTTTGGTTTTTGCTTTGTGTAGTAGTGATCCTGTAACTTGACGCTCGTTGAGCTGATTAGGACGTAATCATTGAAGCGGAACTTGGCATCTGTCTCATGCTTGTCAGTTACTCGCTTCACCGGTGCTTGTGTCCTTGCAAGTGTCTTGATCCAAAGGCTCTCCCTTGGATATCAACTCTGTGTTTTTTCTCAAACTCTACAATCTGATTGGATTTTTGCGTAGCTTGCCACCAAATTCCTAAAAAAAAATTATAGTCGTGACTGTAGAGCGTGTTAGTTGTATTCGAGCTGGATGGTCAGTACATTGATCCCCTAGTCAGTGTAATGTGGCTCGCACAGAGTTCAGGGCAGTTGTTTGGGTTTCTAATAACTTTGATTGGTCTGCCCATTAGACTAAGGATGGAAGACTCGCAAAAACTAGATCCAACCACCATAGCAAGTCATCACCTATTGTCTAAATTCATTGCTGAACATTTTATTTGTGTCTAGTGAAGGAGGAGGAAATGTCATTTGGTTGAAAGACCACGGAGCAACTTAGGTATTCCATTGGTAGTGATTGTTGTCATTGTCAGGATGAAGTGCAACATTTTTTAGAACCTGTCAACCACAGCAAGATTGGCATGAAAGCCTTCCAGTGTGACTAATGACCCTGTCACAAATTCCATGGAGATATCCGACCTAAGATTGCCGTCATGATTCTGATGCAACTTGAATGGGTTTGTTTTGTCAAGAAACAAACAAGAGCTAGGCTAAGGTGGGCGGCCATGGCCCCCAAGGTCAACCTCACACGAAGACAAAGAGAAGTGCCTACGGGTGAGACTGGCTAGTCGAGCTCACCCAACGGCCGGCGAGCGAGGCTCGCCGGCGCACAACCAAGGCTCGAGGGCAAAATCCTCTCGAAGTCCAAAGCAAACAGATATGCACCTAGGTTTGAGTATGTGTCTAAACTAGGTCATAAAAAACTACCACTAAGTAACTTGGAAGAAGATTCTAGGTCTAAGAGCCACGGAGGCATGGGAGCACAGTCAAGAGCAAGTCGCAGCCAACAATGCAATCTCGGGTTGTCGTGCTTAACAGGGGCTATGCTGCTGAGAGGGAGACGAGCACGTGGGTGAGGCTGAAGGGGCGTGCGATGCTAGCCCGCTCGTGGCGCATGCGCTCACTGTACGTTGCCTCCGCTCTCTGTGTCAGCATGCCCTACACACTCATGGCCACACCAAGGGAATAAACATACATGAGAGAGTTAACACGCCCCCTTGGACATGAGTGTGGCAGTGAGGCAGCAAGTTGTTGGACTTGGTGATGCAGTGAGGGAGAGGGAAGGGCTTTGGTCAATGAGTTGGCGAGCTGATGTCCTCCCTGGATGGGGCAGACTTACACCTGCACCTTCTTTGACTACTTTGTGGACAAAGTGATGTTCTACGCTGATGTGCTTTGTGAGTGGGTGGAACACACCATCATTTGCTGCAATGCGGTGCGCTGTGGAGCTGTTGCTATGGAGCGACACCGTGGGCACATGCATTCCTAATTCCTCAAGCAACCTCACCAACCAGATTCCCTCACAAGCCGCTTCACCCAATGCCATGTACTCTGCTTCCTCCATACTGCTAGCCACACATGACTGCTTTGCACTTTGCCATGACACAGCCGTACCCCACACACGGAACACATACCCTCATCGACTGCGAGCCTTTTTGTCACGTGCATAATCACTGTCACAAAAACCATCCAGCAGCAGATTTGAAGCGGGAGCAAAGACGAGGCCAACCACAGCAGTGTCCAGCACATAGCGCAGCAGATTCAGCAAGCCTTTGTGATGTGTGCTGCACGGCTGCTGGTTGAACTGGCCAAAATACTGACTACGCATGAGATGCCAGGACGTGTGGTGGATGCCAGATATGAGAGACTGCCCGTGATCTATCGATACAGTGTGGGATCACAGTCTGATCCCACAGTCAGATATGAGAGACTGCCCGTAGTATGTGGTATGGACATCCAAGAGATGAGAATAGACATCAGGGCTCATGGGAGAGTGCTGGCGCGCCAGATGCTGTACAAGACTCTGAAAGCGTGCATTGAGATGTGGTAGAAAACGTCCTTAATGCAAAGTGAGTGTGCGTGCAGCTCTGTCTCTGGTGATGGTCACGCCTAAGAAGTTGCGTGCCTCACCCAAATCTGTCATGCTGTAATGCTTTGTGAGTAGTGCTTTGATACGTCTGATGAGGGAGATAGAGAAGGGGACAAGATGAGAAGATCATCCACATACATTAAGACAGCAACAGGGATTTGATCCCACCATTGCAGAAAGAGGGAAGGATCACACACACTCTAAGTAAAACCTCTAGTTTCTAGTGTGTGACTGATTTCTTTGTTCCAACACCTTGGTGCCTGCTTCAGTCCATAGAGGGCTTTAAGCACACAAGCGATTAGTTCCATCCNAAGAAGTTGCGTGCCTCACCCAAATCTGTCATGCTGTAATGCTTTGTGAGTAGTGCTTTGATACGTCTGATGAGGGAGATAGAGAAGGGGACAAGATGAGAAGATCATCCACATACATTAAGACAGCAACAGGGATTTGATCCCACCATTGCAGAAAGAGGGAAGGATCACACACACTCTAAGTAAAACCTCTAGTTTCTAGTGTGTGACTGATTTCTTTGTTCCAACACCTTGGTGCCTGCTTCAGTCCATAGAGGGCCTTAAGCACACAAGCGATTAGTTCCATCCTCAAAACCTTCTAGCAGTTTCACATACAGTTCTTCCTCAAGCGGACAATTGAGAAAAGCATTTTTCACATACATTTGGTGTATCTCCCAACCTTCTTGGGCAGCGGCACCTAGCAACGCACGACTTGTTCCATACTTGCCAACAGGTATGTATGTGTCTATAAAGTCTTGTCCTGGGATTTGGTGGAACCACTTAGCCACCAACCGTGCTTTGTATTTCTCGATCAGCCCAGCCAGGTTTCTCTTCAACATGAAGACCCACCTGACATCAATTTCTTTACGTCCAGGCGGAAGGGGAACCAATTCAAACACTAATTTTCAAGCAAGGCATTGATTTCATCCACCATGGCCTTCTCCCATTTGGCAGCTTCTGAGCGCCCCCTTGCCTCAGCGAGAGTAATTGGGACCCATAGTGTGGTAGAATTGTCTGTAATTCACACATGGGACATCCCGAAGAGAGCGACACACTGGCTTTGGTGGGGGTGTTACCGCCCTTTTAAGGCTTTCAGGTTGATGTTGGTGAGACAGGCCTGGAGGTGAGTGTGGGGCACTTGACTCTGTGCTGGCCAGATTAGTGGGCGTCAAGAGATCTGTGGGAATGGGGTCACTTTGAACCCCTGTCTCTTGTGCCTGTGTGGGCGGCATCGTTACCCTGGTCGGAACAAACACAGGGACACTCACATAACGTGGGTAGTGCTCCATTGCAGTTGTGTGGGGTACATGCCGTAGAGTGCAAAACAGTTTATATGGCAAATGTTTCAAGAACAATGGATCTCGAATTTCAAGAAAACAGTGACTTATGGGGTCCCAAGACCTCCATGCCTTAGAGGCATGCGAGACCTCGACAATGACACACCAACGACCACGTGGACTGAGCTTGTTCCCACGTTGTGGTTGAACAAACCACACACATGCCATTGTACCCCACACCCTGGCACGAAGGAGGTCCGCCCTTTCTTTAAACCACCATTCCCAAGGTGTGATTGTTTCTGGCAGTGAGCCTTGTGGGACACGGTTCCAGACCTAAGTTGTATACTTGACCGCTTCTTCCCAGAAGCTGAAGGACAGTCCAGACTCCGTCAGCAGAGTATGCAGAGCATCACCCAGAGTGCGGTACCATCGCTCTGCCACCCTATTATGTTGGGATGTGTATTGTGTTGTGGTCTGGTGTTCTATACCCTTTGCTTTGAGTGCAACTGTCAAGGCACCCATGAATTCACCTCCTTTGTCTGTGCGCACTTTCAGTAGCTTACATTTTGTCTAACATTCAGCAAGCGAAATCCACTCAATAATTGCCTGTTGACCATCTGCTTTGGTCTTATGCAAAAAATCCCAACGGAACTGACTGTAACCGTCTGTCAGCGTAAGCACGTACTGTGACCCATATTGGACAGACGGGACAGGCATGGGTCCTGTCAAGTCAGCATGTACCAGATCAAGTGAAGACTTGCTTTCAGTGTTTGACTTGGGAAAATCTTGTGTGTAAGCCTTCCCCTCATGACATTGGACACTGGTGTCTCATTTCAGCCCATGAGGACATTCCTCAGGGTGGAGACCTTGCATAGTGGTATGCTTTAGCATGTCCTCAATCAGGTCAGTGTGGATGTGCGCCGAAGGGCAGTGTAGCAGTTTGGTGTGTTTTGCGTCCGTTGTTACTATAAGTGCTTGTGGCCGGTGTGAGTACGTAGGAACAAGGGGAAAGAGTGTGAGATGATAGAGCATGTCAGCGTGCAGTGGCCCGTCAGCCAATAGGGCACCATTCACATTAAAGAGTGCATCTTTGCTTTTGCATGATTGTGGACACGCTGGCTTGACGATCGAGCTGCCCTCTAGATAACAAATTCACTTTGAGTTTGGGGACATACAATACACCCGTCAGCCATATCACCCCGCCCGGTGCTTGAAGTGTCACAGTCCAAATACCCTCCACGGCAAGGATTTCCCCAGGCCCAGCTTTCACCCCTTCAACATCATGCACAACATACAGCAAAGCAAAAGGCTGGCAATGCAGCGACATGTGATGCAATGCGGCGGTGTCATACAACCATTCATGCATGGGGAGGGTGTGAGAGGTTGTGACGTGAGCATGACCGAGCCGCTGACTTGGACCCTGCTGTGTGGCTATTGCTTCTGGTGGCTGTAGCTCCATAGGTGCAGTCCAGCCAACAGGTGCTGCTCACGTTGGTTGTTGCGCCTCGGCCATGGCTGCATAGACGCGTTGTGCCCAGGCTGGTGCAGGGACTTGGACGGTGGAGCTGGGCGGCACATAATATGGCCCCTTGTACACGGGCAAGAACCCCTAATCCGCTGGATATGCCACTGGGAACTACTGCAGGGGTGGGCCAAGGTGACTGCTCCAAAGGGAGCAGGTGGACGTGGACCCACCGACGCATGTGATGACCAGGCGGGCAGTTGCAGCTGCTGTCGAGGCTGCGGATGCGGCTGTGGCAGCAGGGAATGCTGATGCTGCTGATGCAAGGAGGGAGTCATCATACATAGGAGCTCGGGGCACGCTCGCCAGTAGTTCCCCTCATGACCACAGTAGTTGCAGGTGTACCCCCCTGCACCCTTTCCGTGACCGTGCCCCCCTCCGATATGCATGCCACGACCCCCTCTGCCACCTCCTCCGCCTCGACCTCCTGGGTGTTCTGACCAAGAAGAAAGTGCAGAAGTTGCCTGATGTGCAAAAGCACTCGCTGTTGGTGCCTCAGGCTCTCGCGCTTCTCCACATAGCATGTCTTCGTAGCGGCAAAGTTCTTCAAACACCTCCACCAGTTTTGTGCTCTTCATGCCTGTGACTCGTAGTCATCTCAACAGACTGCATCGAAACTCTCTGTACGGCTCACTTAGGTGGAGGAGAACCGGGTCTAGCCACTCCAGCATGGAACAGGGAGTGCCAAGCCCCAAGATCCGGCGACAAATGTCCATGGCTCTGTCCCAGTAGCAAGCGATTGGTACCCCTGGCTTGGGATAAAGCTGATGCAACCTGTCACGAAGGGAGATGACTAACGCCATGTCCCGTTCTTCATGGCGGGTGGCGAGGTGCTGCCATGCCTTGTGCAAATGAGAGGCACCGCTGCGCAGATTTGTTGGATCCTCCCCTTTTCCACCAAAGCATAGGTGGCGTATCGCATAGGCTTGTTCTTGGGGAGAGCCCGGACGAGGGCGTTGAAGGCCCATAGGAGAATGCGCTCATCGGCATTGTCGGTTGCTGGGAAAGGATACAATTCTTTCAAACCATGTTCCGCCGCCCATGCGAGGAAGATGTCCTTCCATGCAAGGAAGTCGTGAGTGCTGAGCTGAGGCGGGGACAAGTCCTTTTGGGACATGACTTTGGTGAGGTTGTCCCATGTCACCATGCCGGACGTGCCGGCCGGGTGATTGGCTGGTTGATTACTGGCAGGTTGGCTTACGCTGGCGGGTCGACTAACACCAGGGGTGAAGTTGCTCCCTGGCACTGACATGGCAGCGCTCATGGTGTGTGCAAGAAGCCGCTGTCTTCCTTCCTTTTCTTTGGAGAATGCATCTAGCCTTCCCAAACTTGGCGCCGGAAGGGGAATAGCACTTTGGCCCTCTTCCTAAGTCTGGCCCGACCTCAAGCTTCAGCTGAAGGCCATTAGGGGATACTGTTGCTCTGTCCGCGTGCCTAGGTTTCCCCTGCGCTCTCCCCGTCCGCGGTCGGGTTCCTTAGCAAGGTGCCTCGGTGGATCGTGTCCCCTTGAGGCACCTCCATGCGGATCCCTGGCTGCCCCTGGACCCTACGTGAGCCCTACAGCCCTTCGCGCTCGCCTTTGGTGGCTCTAGCCTGCTCCAACTGCGCCACAGGCTGCCGTGGTCCTCCAGGACCTCTAGCAGCGCCGCCTCGCAGTTTCAAATTCTTCTCTAGCTACCTGCTTTCGCATCCTGCGATCATGGCTCTAATACCATGAGATTGCCTTCACGATTCCAATGCAAGTTGAACGGGTTTGTTTGGTCAAGAAACGGCTAAGATTGAGCAAGGCTAAGGTGGGTAGCCGTGGCCCCTAAGGTCGACCTTGCACGAAGACAAGGAGAAGAGCCTATGCGTGAGACTCGCTAGTCGAGCTCACCTAATAGCCTGCGAGCAAGGCTCGCCGGTGCACAACCAAGGCTCGAGGGCAAGAGCCTCTCGAAGTCGAAAACAAACAGACATGCACCTAGGTTTGAATATGTGTCCAAACTAGCAACTCCCAATTCTTCCAGTAGTGCAGAGCGACTGGAGATGTGAGAACATGTAGACGGATAGCCTGGATCCTAGACATCATACCTAGACATCATATTTGTGAGGTATATGTGCAATGCTGACTATATACTGTCCATATGCTTTCTACAGAGCACCAACGAAGGCCCTGCGGCCAAAACCGGTATGCTCCAAGATCGTTTTTCTCTGGACTCATCACATTACCTTCTCTCCCTCCTTCTCTTGCCAATCAAAGATCAGGCCAACATTGGACTTTGCAGCTCTGAGATGCCTACCCCATCCAAAACTGACTTGGAGCACGCCTGTCACATCACAAAACAAAATGGGCATGCCATTTATGCCCAGCCAGCTCATGTTTTTCCGTTGTGGCATTCCAGTACCTCTGTTCTTCCATAAAAAAAATAGTGGCTATCCCAAATAGCAGTTGGCCCTACTTTGGAGGTACTATCCACTGTAGGAATATCATGTAGTATGGAATTCAATCATGCGCATTCCAGGTTGGAAATTGATGTGTGTGTACTTTGCCTCACTTCACTTTCCTCCTTTGCCTCACTTAATGGTACCAAGGCAAATGAAACGTATCGGAATCAACTTAACACAGGTTGTTTCGTTTGATGTATCAAATAAAGACTTACATGGGAATTTTCATTTTGTGATGAAATCATTTCAACATGATTCACCACCTGTTGTAGATCAACTCTAATGCTTCTATGACCAATGTGTTGCTGTCACTTCACTTCTTCTCTATATGTGTGTGCCATGGTTGTGATCGATTGATCACAGCCATGGCACACACACATAGAGAAGAATGTGATGTGGCCGGCATGGGTTTGTGGAATTTCCTACTAGCTTGTACCTGCAGAGATCCATTGCAACAATGTGTGAAAAAAACTTGGTGTTCATGGGTAGTCACCAACCATGACCTGATCCTTTCCACCCCATTCTGTAATCCCAAATGACACATCTTCGATCCCATGCTTCTTGAATGATCATGACGGAAAACCCTTTCTAGCAATGTTGGACGTCCATGTGTTCCTTTTGAACCAGATGTGGATCCAGACAATTGCACAAACCCATCCTTAATGACCTGATCAACAGAAAGAGTGCACAGGTGGCAAGTTTTAATCAATGTACAGTCACCAACCTTAAAGTAGATTGCAATGCCACAAAAGGAAATATGATAATCAAGTTGTGTTGAAGCAAATCCTGTAATGGATCCAACGTAAAACAATGTATTCCATCCTTTCAAGAGTGGGTTGAGTTCCTCAAGAAAAACAGTGAGCAAAAACTATAGATTCAGACTACTCTTTCCTTGCAAATTTTCACCTTGAATCAAGCTATGCACGGATTTTCTTTCCCTCTATTGGTTGCATCAAGAGAGGGACCTATCTTTTCCTCAATAAAGCATCATTTTGTAAGTGATGGATGGCAGCAAGGAACAAGGGAATGCACATCCCATGCATCTCTGACGCAATATTCTTGAAGGGCTACATTGAAGTTGGGATGTTCGTCATTGCATCTATGATATCAAATCAAGCATTGAGTTTTCCTACTTGTGCTATCTCAGACATACTTAGAGGTATGGCATTGTACACTTGTGGTAAAAATACAGTGAAAAAAACCTCTATACATGGGATTTCACTTGCTAGGGGTTCACATTCTTGTAGGATCACCAACGTTTTATTCAGGCCGCGTCAATTGCTATGTTCTTGCAGTTTTGATGTCATGCCAAAAGGATCTCAAAGGAGGTTGAATTGGAACATTAGGTGTTCTGGATGAATCACAATCATACAAGCATCATTTATGGAGCATTTACACAAATGTACTAAACGACATCCATTGCTTTGTTTGCAAGTCTAATAGCTTGAATTTGCTCCTGATGAGGTCAATGCTCACTCCAACCCTGACTAAATGGCATGGAGTAAGTTGGCACTTTGTTTACTTGTACCATGGGCTGATCAAACACGTGAAGTCCATGTTGTATGAGTGAATGTAACAGCGAACTTATTAGATTCTCTTTCTTTATGAGATTTGCTTTTACAGTAAAAGAGTATGTGTTTGTTTCCACACTAAGCTTTCTTGTATCAAGCAAATTCCTGTTTTCTTTAAAGTATGGGATTGGGCAACAAGATTTTGGAATGTAATATTACAAATTATAAAATATCACACCCTACCTGATGATGGGGGGTGTGGATTTAATTGGAAAACTGTTTTGGAAAGATTGCACAATGTGTCAAGGAGTGACCAACTTAAACCAATGTGCATGGCTTATGTTTCTTGACTGGGTTTCCCAGAAGCTTCCTACCTCTATTATCTCTGACTTATCAACAGTGTCGAGTTAGCTGATGAACTATCATGCAAGGAACATGCACAACAAGTAAGGATTTGGCCAGGAGGGATGCGCAGAGTCTCCAAGGCTTCAAATAAATGAGTAATGGCGACCAATAAGCTCGTAGCATAAGTACATGTCACAACGTTTGGTGGGTGACACACTCGATAGGTCAACTTGTCGTAAAACCTGCCCAAATATTTTGCTTTGGCAGGAACTTAGTGCATAGGCATCTGAACCATAAGATAACATAAAACCATTATAGCCTAAAGATGCAGCGTCGTGCTTTGGATGCAACAAAAGAAACAGTGGAATTCACTAGTGAGTAAACAATGCAAAAACATGCAAATCAGGTCCAAGGGCACTCCACCAAAGAATGTGCGAATTGCCCCAGCAAGTTTCTTGGACGTCGTGGAAGTTTTCCTACAGCTACAGATCGGTGAATTGCCACCCAACGGCGCTTCGGGGTGCCATTGGGGATCTTTAAGAGTATGGACATGGCTGAGTGGTGACAATCAGCTTTACTAACAGAAGAGAATGCTCATATCACCATAATCTCCCACGATGGTACTTGATGTTACGTGTTTCCATACATGTTCAGAATGAACCCAAATGCATCACAACATGCTTAACAATACACAAGCACACATGTCACCATTTTTTTACCATCGGGCAAGGGAAATAGTCTAACGGAACAAATGCCTGTCACAAACTTTATTTGCCAACGAAGTCCAATAGAAGGCTACTTTATCAGGAAGCCAACCCCCTGCATGTTGGTGCCAAATCAAATGACGGATGTCACTTATCGGTTCACCAAATTACACACAAAGTGATGCCAACAAATGTACGTTGTATGTACACGAAAACACACCATAGTTCTCTGCAATGGAAAAAGCACTATGTGTTTGCTTAGCACAGATTTATGGAAGGCACTGACTCACACAACTCGCAAAATGAGTACTCTAGTTACACAAATTCAGCAGCTCCAATCCCCAGTGCAATATACCCTAACTCTCACGAGCAATGTGTAATGTAGTCCTGCGCGCCACTACACGTAGCTTGTCTGATTGTGTCCATTAGATTTTGAGTCCGAGTCATTGTCTGTGTAGCTATCGACCACAACCGAATAGTACTGATGGAAGTAGAGCCCGGTGTATAGTGTAGAAACCATGTACTATCTTAGCCTCTTGCAGAGCTTTCCCTAGAGCATAATGGATCAATAGGTCCTCAACATATGCCAAGATGGATGTCATGTGCTCAGCAATCTGTCGGAGGAAAGAGGACGGATAAACATCTCTCTCGTGTAACCGGCATGAGTCAGTGTGTCCGTTATCTTTTGGATCTAGTACATGGTGACAGCTTGAGATCGTACAAGGCCAAACGAAAGTCACAACAGGTGGCTGAACTATGTGGACTTCATCCTTTAGAGTTCCATAGAGGAATGCGTTGTTGACATCCATTGCATGTAGCTCTTCATTTTGTTGTATAGAACAGGGATGTCGAACAGAGTACGAGATTTGCTAACATGGCCAACGGTTACAAAGGTACTGATGGAATAGATACCCTCAACCTGTGAGAATCCCTTGGCTATCAAGCAAGCATTGTAGCAATCCGGATAACCTTTGTGATTCATCTTCTTTGAAAAGACCTACTTTGTTTGTATAGCCCTCTGCCAAGATAAAAGGTCGACAAGCTCTTTGAAGCCATGATCTTTGGTTAGCCTAAACTCATCCTCAAAGGTAGCATGTTATAACATTACATCCTTTGTGGAAAATGCCACTTCAACATGCCTAGGTCACGCACCATCGACGGGGAAATCCAGGTCGCCAGGACAACAATAACTTTTGCTACAAAATTGCAAGCAACCGGGAAATTATGAGAGACGAGCTGGTAGCCGACTGGACACACTTGGTGCTCCTTAGTGTTGTCCAGCTGGATACTAAGGCCAAGGTCCTTTCTGCCAGGATCTCCATTTTGAACCCTGTGAGTATGGCGTCTAGGTGCCAATTGAGTCACTTATTGAGATGTAGAGGCCAATGGTCAAAGGCAACCCAGAAGCTTGAGTCCAAGGTGCTCTCCTCTGGCAAGGGGTGAGCGGCCAGGATGTAATGGCAGAGGCTGCTTACTCTCAAACTGGCATGAACTCAGGCTGGGAGAGGGTGATGCCAACGGAAAATGCATGGAGACACATAGGTGAGGTCATAGATCCAAATGCATGTGAGACAGGAGGAGAAGATGAAGGAACCAATAAAAGGAACCAGGTCACTTGTGCCAGCACAGATAGACATAGGCATAGAGCCAGGTGTGCCATTGGAAACCGGCACATGCATGAAACTAGGTGTGCCATTGGGCATTGACATTGGATGTGGCAAGGTGTGCGTGTGGGGAGTGACAAGGTCACCATACCAACAGCCATTATGGTTGAATAGTCATTGGTTGGAGACCGGACCACAAGAAAATAGGCTTGGATGGACCCATCTGCGAGTCGAGACTTCAGCATCCACTCGGAACACACTTGCACAAACATGGCCAGTGGCCAATGACTCAATGTGAGGAAGGTCTCCATGTGTGTTAGCATAAGTGGGCACCTCGAGGCTCAACAATGCAGTGGTGACCGGGGTCCTAAAACTGCCAGGCCTTTGATCATGAGAGATGCTAATAGAGGCATAGATGAAACCTCATAGTGAGACCATGGATCCCTGCTTGTCCTTAGTGTACCAGATGCAAGAAAGGGAGTCATTGACACGAGCGCGACGGAGGTCATCACGATACCAAACCAGAGGTCGTACGGTGGGACGTGGTCCGGCAAGGGACCATGCGGAAGGTGGTTCAAAACCCACATCATGTAGGAAAAGCCCAAAAAGGCAAAGGACTTGGAGAGAACGCACTTGGACCGCCTAGCACAAATGGCATCCTCCATGGTGTGGTTCAAGGGTTTTGATACATAGTTCCGATGGAGTGTACTAGGGGCGAGAAGTTGGTGAGAGGCACTGTGCATCACAAATAATGCATGCATCTTGCCTAGGAACTCGCTAATGGCTCCACTTGTTGACTGGTGGGAAATCCTTGAACGCCTCAATTACTGCTCCCATGTCTCCCAAAGGAAGTCATAGTGCAAAGGTTGTTGTCAACTCATATCGTTGTACTTTCAAGAGACGTCATCAATCGTCTTTGAGCGTGGGCTTGTTGTGCCCGACATCACATCCAAAAAGGTCTTTCTGACCCCTTTTTCTTGTCAACATCAGGCACAGGGTGAGTCGCTTTGCATAGGTTGAAAGTTGTTGAAAGGGATCATCGTTGCCATGTTTTCAGGAGACAATCTTGGAAAATCTTGATGTTTGGCAAAAAATAGACATTTCACAGATGAAATCAACAATAACTATACTAACATCAGCAAGGAGATGTTTACATTAGAATTCATGATACAGAAAGTATATGGGTACGGACCGTGAGACCATTCTCCTAGATGAGTTCCTTTGTCCATCTCCTCTTTTGGTCTAATCTTTTATGTGGCTTCCTCAGGCACATATGAGGAGGTGGCCTCGTCACCCCCGTTTTGTAGGGACCATGATTACTACTATTGTGGCCTTTGTTTTCTATCTTTGTAGTTGTCATAGGATCCCCTACTCACATGGCTGCCTTCAGCAGTAGCGTAGTGCAACTACATAGAGCAGGGCTGCTCTGCTCCTACGTAGTAATAATTGTCATTGCTGGTATTGCACTCCTACAAGAGCTGGTGCTGCTGTACCTACTATTCCACTATTGTTGCTTCCTACTTCACTACTCCACAACTTTGTTGATCCGCTACTATTCTACTACTGTTGCCGTGTTGTCGCAGTCCCGCTCACACAAATCATGTTGCTATTGCTGTGGTACCATGCTACAATGACCATTTTCATGCTGCCACATTGCTTGTCGCGGTTTTTTTCCTCAATGTTGTTGTAGCGCTACTGGTTTAGTATTGGTGTAGTGTTACACGACTGGTCCATAACTGCTGTTTCTTTGTTGTGGTAACCCTGGCCAGCATTTGAGGATCTCCATTGCGTAGAGACACAATCTGTTGTTTCTAATGGTGGTGGTCTGCAGTCGTAGTTCCATCTCTGTTACGACGGAATACAACGGAGTGGTGGGTCCTCCCAATAGCGCAGGTACATGTGTGACTCTCATAATTGCTCACAGCACTATGTCTCTGATACTGAGCTCAATCAGGGATGTCTTGCCAATCTGATATCATGAGGAATTCTCCAAAACATTCACATCTTTAATGTCATTGATGTGGCAATGTTGTCCAGTCAGCAGATGCACCAACACGCAAATCAACTTGAAGGATAGGAAGGATTTGCCCTAGGAGATATGTGCATATTCTCACAAGCTTCCAATGCCTTAATGTACGGATATCATTGGAAACTAGAACTCCAAAGCCATAAGTAGTTGCTGCAGTCCACGGTGGATGATGCATGTGGCAAGTGGGTACGTCCAAAAACCAGCAAAAATCCGACATTTTGGCGGTAACTAAGTGAACAAGCACTTTTTTTGCATGCGAACGCAGAACCTTCCAAACTTATAGATGGAGGATCTAGGGCCGGATGTAAAAAATCTACACATGCATATGTTTGGCGGCCACCGATGGACAAACAACGCAAAGACTTGAGAATGAAGCACAATGCAAGTCAATGAGAAAACATTCAAGATTGGAGAAAAGTATGTAATGGTCTAGCAAGTCCATGTGATGTCAGGTCAGCTGCCTATAGCTGGGGATGGGTGAATCCCTCGGCGGGGCTCTATGCCAGCTGGGTTTGCATTAGGGATTTACACAGTCATGGAAACTGATGAGTGGTTGCTGCCAAATGTGCAAACGGACAGGGACGACTCACATAACAACAATTGATTCTAGGTTTTACTCGGATTTCACTGCCATTCTCAAAAATTGCTGGCAAGAATCTTGAGTGGATTATGGGAGTTGGAAAAGGGGTCATTAACAATATCAAAACGGGTGTTCACCCCCATGTGGGCCTTGCATTTTGTCGGCCCGTTCTGAGAGTTTGGGTTGACAATTGATGCATTGTACCATATCCGTAGCACCACTTTGTTGCAAAGGTTAAACAACGGTTCAAAGGTTGCCTACCGGTCATATACATTACGTAGGGCCAACCACCACACATGGTTACGCACCAATGTCGTCTTCCTCCCTCATGCCTTCATTAAACATGCAGTTTTTTGTGGTAGATACTAAAGTCTGTAAAGCAAAGAAATCCATCCAGTATACCATGATTGAACTCCAAAACCTATAAGATAATCGAGTATAGAACTCCAACCCGTCTTGTCCATCCTTAATGAAGACTTGACCGTTGTTGCCTTGGCCATCATGGCATCTCTCCAAGATGGAAAAACAACCAGAATGAAAAAGTTTCGAACTATTCAGTTAGGAGAAACAACTGATGTATCCATGTAAGCATCAGCAAAATGCTCAGTTGTCCACGAGTAAAATATTAAAGTAGGTGAATCCACAACGTTAAAAATTCCGTGTCCATTTTTATGGCCACGCTCGACGAGCGACATGAGTCACCGATTGAGCAAAACAAGGGGGGGGGTGATGTGTCAACCCCGCCATTGCGAAAATCGCAATCAGCGATTAGCCCGTTCTTTTTGACCTATTCGGGAAGCAAGGGGTTTTTATGTTTGCACGAGCGGAGCCCGCACAAACATAAGCACCACATATGTGAATGGAGGTTTGCGAGAAAGAAAGAAAAAAAAAGAAGAGAGGGCTCGTCTCTCCATCATGATCGGAAAAANGCTCAGTTGTCCACGAGTAAAATATTAAAGTAGGTGAATCCACAACGTTAAAAATTCCGTGTCCATTTTTATGGCCACGCTCGACGAGCGACATGAGTCACCGATTGAGCAAAACAAGGGGGGGGGTGATGTGTCAACCCCGCCATTGCGAAAATCGCGATCAGCGATTAGCCCTTTCTTTTTGACCTATTCAGGAAGCAAGGGGTTTTTATGATTGCACGAGCGGAGCCCGCACAAACATAAGCACCACATATGTGAATGGAGGTTTGCGAGAAAGAAAGAAAAATAAAGAGAGGGCTTGTCTCTCCATCATTATCGGAAAAACATGGTCTTTCCTTCTTTTTCCCATAGAATGAAACCCATTTTTACCCATTCCAACCACTTTCAAACCTTATCCCTAAGTACACTCAAGGTTACAGGGTTTTAATGTTTTTGCACCGGCTTCTCCCAGGCCCCGCGGTTACGGTGCCGAGCAGGTTCCCTTTTCAATGCATGGGGTGTTTCAGGCCGCCATTCAAACCTTTTGCAAACCATTTTTACAAAAGTCACGAACACCTGTGTAGAGAGGTTCGGAATTTTCTTCGTTGTTTGTCAAGAAGAACATGTTGATGTTGCCATGCGGCGTCCACATACCGCGTAGTGTTAGATACAACATGTTTGTTTTGGTCTACGCTCAGTACATGTGGCATTATTGATGTGTGAAGAAGTTACAACATTGGGTATGGCTCTATAGATGTGCAAAATGTGGATATCTCGTCTTTATCAATAATTTGGTGGGTTTATGGTTACCCTCCCGTTTCCAGTTTGAAGGGTGTTTTTTGAGCCAAACTGTAACATAAAATCCATTTCAAGGACTAAAGCTAGCAATGAAAAACACCCCCGTAGTTTCAAGGGCCGGAGACCGATGTCTCAAGGATTCAAGAGTGTCTATGCAGGGTCTAATTCAACCAAAACTGGGGGTGTGTTAAAGTGCCAGATTTGATGCAGCTAAGAATGCCACGATGGAAGACCGATAGCGTCACTCCACTCTTGTAGACGCCGGGGTCCTCTTTCCACGACCTTGTTTGTCCTTGATGTGGTTTGTGTGAGCCAATATGATTGAGTCAAAATTTTGAGCGTCCTCCTTGGACAAAAATTTCCGAGCGTTTGCCATTTTTATGAACCTTAGTTGAAAAGCATCACATGGTTGTTAAACCCCCCTCCAGGACGAGTTTGAATAACAATTTCATCTTACCTTGATAATAAGATTAGTATTCAATTATTTCCTGTTGTCTTGGATGTTAAAATTTATACCATTCTTTCATGGAATAGATATAAGTGGGCAGAAGCAAAACTGAAGAGAGTAGAGGATGCATGTCATAAGTAATATTTACACGATTTTAGAAAGAAACTAGTGGCATTGGCTGCACGCAGGCTTGCATCGGGGTTACGTAGTAATAGACGGAAGCCGGGTTCAAACATGTTATCTGCCTTGGAAACGAGTTTTGCTGGACCTTCCCCTCCTGTCCGAGAAGTTGTCGTCGGTGAAGTCAAGTTCTTGCTTGCGATTTCCGGTATCTGTTTTGGGAAAAAACCTGGTTGCTACGCGAAGTCTGTCCGATTCGCATGTATTTCTCGGACTGGGAGTCGCTTCCGCAAGGAAAATCGCGCTCAGAGAGGGCCTGTCTTCCGGACGCGACAGAAGTGCTGAAAAAAATACCTGGAAAATACTCGATGGGCTGTCGGTAGACAGAAACACCGACCGTAGACAGAATTGTCGTTGCGGAAGTCATTGTGCGGCGGATTTTCTGACGTTAGCGCTGATTCTTGGATACCGAACCGATTGCATAGGGTTACCACGTAACCCCAATAAAGTTTTTGTTTTGGAAAATCTTAAAATATCATATTATTTCCATACCCAACGTTTGTTCTTTCTCTTGGCCAGGTGGAACCCCAGGCTTGCACGTGCTGAGGTAGTCCTCACTCCTTAGTCTACCAGCTTGGGCCCTGAAAAACGAAATCAATAAGTATGGTTCACCAGTCTATTTCCTGGGATTCATTATGCGCCTTGGCTGCGTGAACCAAGTCGAGGATCTGGGCGTTCCTGAGCCAGTGTGGTGTGGTGTGGTCCTCGAGCGTCGTGGTCGTCGAGCCTGACGGACGGGAATCGCTCGCAGGTCCACAGTGCTGCTCTCGCTGTAAAAAAGCGTGCAAAGGACAATTCGCCTTGCGTCACTCGCAAGGTTTGAGCGGTTTCCGCACTCCAAAAAATGCGAAGGGTGGGCGTTCGGGGTGGACTATTTTCCACTGTCGATCGCAGTTCGAAACGTTTGCAGGAAAGGGTTTGTTCGAGTCCAGGTGGCAGACCGGTCGCATGTACCTCTGTCCGCCATTGTCACGGTCAGTGGAGGCTCAGAAATGCCACCACCGGACGGTCGGTACGCCTACATTGTTGTCCGGAAAGAGGCCAGCACCCGGTTCAGCGTTCAACTGAAGTGGACCTCTGGTGGTGGTCGTTGACCGAGACGAGAGGGCGACCGAAAGCGTTTCAGGCACGGCAAGGCAAGGCAGGTCGTTATGATGCCCTGTGGTGCTGCCCATCGTCTGAGGACGGCAGCGGCAAGAGCAGCAGCAGTGGCAGCTCAAAGAGTGTGGGTGAGCACATGACCAGGCGATTCCTTGCTAAGCAGCAACTCGCCCTGCTCCGCCTTCGCCCCCGTCACCTCCGCCGTCACTTCGAACGGCGGTCTTAATACTTGGAGCTTCTAGAGGAGCCGGATCCGCCCGTTTGTGGAGAAGGGGCAGAAAGAACTGAGGGGAAGGGTCAAGGGCGTAGTTGAGTGAGCCGACGCTGCCTTGGAGGCCATCTGAAGCGCGGTCATGAGGCAGCGGCGGTCCACCTTCCACGGCCGAACGAGGGACGCCTCGGTCATCGCAGCTACGAACGTCCAGATTCTCCCCTCAGACTGAGCCTTGCCCGCAAGCTAAGACGCCCCTCAAGCGCACAGACGCGTGCTCACACAGCCTCCCTGCGGTTGTCGACTCCCGAAGAAGCTGATCCAGACATCTTGACAAGGGCACGAATAGGCACGGGCAAGGATCTCCAACAGCGTAGCGGATCGAATCTTTGTGCTTGAGGCCGACGTTGTCGGGAACGACATCGCTGTCAACAGCGATCAGCGGAAAACCGTGTCATAGGAGATTCACATTCTTTGATTTTCTCCTGTGCCGCTTCGGACCCGCTCAATTATCATTAGTCCTGACAGCGCCAGGATAAAGCTGCCTCTCTTACTCTTCCTCTCGTTCCCTCCCGCCTCTGCCGGACCTGGTGGTGACGTGATCGGCGGCCATGGCGGGCCCTCAGCAGCCGATATCGCTGGAGGAGGGGTGGAGCAGCATGCGCGTGGGCATCGTGAAGCTGCAGCGGGTCATTGAGGGGCAGGCGGAGCAGGGCGAGAACATCGGCCCGGACGAGTACATGCGCCTATACACGTGCGTGCGTGCGCGCACCTCTTGCGCTTGCGTCCATGCTTGCTCTTTCTTGGTTTTCGCCACGCTTTGCTCGCTGCACCGTGCTTGATTGTGCATGGGCGTGCGCGTGTGTGTGCGTCATCGTTTGCCTACGTGCCTAGGATTTGCGTTCACTTGACATCCCATGTGCCTGCGTTGTGTCTTGACTTTCCTTTCTCTTGTCTCGTCTGGTCTGGTCTCGTCTTGTGTCGTATCGTCTCGTCTCGTCTCGTCTTGTCTTGTCTCGTCTCGTCTCGTCTCGTCTCGTCTCGTCTCGTCTCGTCTCGTCTCGTCTCGTCTCCTGTCGTCTCGTCTCCTGTCGTCTCGTCTCCTGTCGTCTCGTCTCGTCTCGTCTCGTCTCGTCTCGTCTCGTCTCGTCTCGTCTCGTCTCGTCTGCTCTCGTCTCGTCTCGTCTCGTCTCGTCTCGTTCGTCTCGTCTCGTCTCGTCTCGTCTCGTTTGTGTTCCTCTCTGGTTCCAAGAGAGGAACACAGACAGATGTATGGCCGGCATGCCCAGCTCTGAAGCTGGTTTTTGCCTCTATGTTTGCAAGTGCTTGGGACAGGGACAACACCCTAATCATTTGCACTGCTCAGCTGCCTGTGCCGCTCCCACAACACTCTCGTCCCAGTTCTCCGCTTGTCATTTGTGGTGGCTTTCTGCAGAAATCGTCTGTGCAGGAGGTTGATTCGGTTCTGGTGCTTGCCTGCTTGCCTACCTTGCCCACGCACTGGAATGAGGAGCAGGTCTCAAGAGTGATTTCCCGGCCGGCGTGGCTGAGGAGGTTCTTGCTCTCCCCTCGTTCTCCCTTCAGTTAAAAGCATGCGCAGCGACTGGAGGACTTCTTCTCATGTGGGCCGTGGAGCACTGACATCGTTTGCTCTGGCTAATACTTTCCAGACTTACCATCGACAGGGATTCTCTACCGGTTGGACCCTGGTTATGGTGCGCTTGTGCATGACGATGGTTGCTGTTGGACTCTGTAGACACAGGGGGCAGGCAGACAAGCGTGACGCTGTCTCTTGCCCACTCCGTTTCGTTCTGTTGTCCTCTCTTCGTGTGACGGTTGCAGGACGATCTACAACATGTGCACGCAGAAGAACTCGGGAGAGTACTCGCAGCAGCTGTACGACAAGTACAAGTCGGCTTTTGAGGAATACATCGCCCTCAAGGTGCGTGTGGTTCGGCCTGGGGTGACCAGGAGCAAGGGGTTGTTAGTGAGGGTGTGGAGAGAGATGGCACGGCTGCAGCAGTGATGCGGTCGTCAGTGTTGTGATCACGTACATAGTCATGGTCAAGCACATGAATTCACCCCGAGGACAGTTTGTGCTGCTTCCACACTCTAAGGCAAGTCCTTATAGGCAGTCCGTGTGGCGGTTGTGTGTCCAGACGGTGCGACTCTTTCTTGTCTGAGGATGCGTGCAGACCCGGCAAAGTGCACCCATGCATTCCCACCACACACGCACCCCTTGCTGCATGTTCCTCATGTTGGCGATTGTTCTCCATGGCGTTCTCTTGTGGTATCATGGTGAGTGGCGATGGTGGCGGTGGCGACTACGGTAATGGTGGAAATGACGAGGATGGTGGTGGTGGAGCTGCCGGTGGTGGTGGCGGCGGCGGCGGCGGCGGCGATGATGGCGTCCATGGTGGTGGCGGCTGGGATGGCGGTGACAACGGCGGCCGTGGTGGATGGATGGACGTGGTGGATGGATGGACGTGGTGGATGGGATGCGGGGGGGTTGGGTGTGGGGGGTTGGCGCACGGCGCAGGTGCTGCCTGCGCTGCGCGACCAGCACGGCGAGTACCTGCTGCGCGAGGTGCACACGCGGTGGAACAACCACAAGGTGATGGTGCGCTGGCTGTTCGGCTTCTTCAGCTACCTCGACCGCTACTTCGTGCCACGCAAGCAGCTGCCGCCGCTCAAGGAAGTCGGCCTCATGCGCTTCAAAGAGCTCGTGAGTGTGGGGGACAAGCTGCGGGCTGGGGGGGGGGGGGGGGGGG
>SZWC01001340.1:29032-69032 GCA_023375785.1 Penium margaritaceum
CTGCTACTCAGCTGCTGCGGCTGTGGGAGGACTGCTGGCACCGCCGCCGCCACGCCTCTCTGCGTGGTGGTACGCGTCGCTGCTGCTGTCTCTGCAGCTGCGGTCTCACGTTGACGGCGGTCGACCGTCTCCAACGGGTCCCAGAAGATCTGCTGCAGCGGTGACTCTCACTGCTGCTGCTCTGCTGCGTCTCTGCTGCGCAGCTCGGTGAGATCTGTCTCACCGCTCTGATACCATGAGAAACTGCTAGGAAGCTTCCTAGCCTTGCTGCTGCTGACGTGGCGACACTGTCCAGTCAGCTGACGCACTAGCAAGCAGGCAGGTGCAAGAAACAGCAAGGATCAGGCTAGGGAGACGCGCAAAGTCTCATAAGCTTCAATAGCTTAGTAAATGCAGAGAGAAATGACAAATGACAGGTCCAGGGCATAAATACCTGCCGCGGCGCACGGCGGGTGTCGCACGCGGCAGTCCAAGAGCTGTCCTAAAACCGGCCCAAAACCACTGTTTTGGCCGTAACTCTGCGCACACATGTCAGAATCCTACGCCGTCTGAACCTAGACGTGCAGAATCAAAAGACGCACGCAACGACTGGTCACATGCATGCATCCACCGACTGACAGCGAGTATATAATGCAAAAACATGCAAATGAGCCTCATGCCCAGTCCGCCGAAAGGCGCCTGCAGGATGTAGAAAGCACAGCAGGGAGTCCCGGTGACATCTGGGGCTCTGGAACAGTGGTCGGTCAGCTCCAGACAGGTAGGCCGCCGCCTGTCGTCGCGCCGGTGTCACCAGGTCCGCCTGCCTCAGGGATCTGCACGAGTATGGACACGGCCGAGTGGTCACAGTAAACTGTACAAGACGGCACAAAGCACAACAAGCATAAATACCTGCGGGGGCATACGGCGAGTGACACACGCGGCAATGTCAGCTTATCCTGAAACCAGCCCAAATCCATTGTTTTGGTCCTAAATCTGCACAGAAGTATCCAAATGCAACACCGTCAGAACCTAGAGATGCATAATCTCAAGCCAAACGCTACAACTGGCCAGAGGCACAGGTCTAGCATCGATTAGTGGACATACAATGCAAAACATGCAAATCGGGCTTAGAAGCCAATCCAACGAGAAAACTCTAGCGACTACAAAAAAAAAAAATAGAGCATCTCAACAAGCACCTGAGATGTCATGGGAGCTGTTTGGCACCTGCTGGTGGGTGGAGCCACCACCCGTCCGTGCTCCGACACTTGCTGGGTGTGCATCAGGAATCTGCACAATCATGGACACTGCTGCTGCTCTCACTGCTGCTGCTGCAGCCAAGTGGTCATAGTAAGTTACACAAACAGATGTGGATGACTCACATGACAATACTCCCCCATGACCTGATGGTACGCATGTCCATACACGTGCAAAACAGACATAGGTGCGCAACAAGATGTTCAACAGTCCTTGCTCATACACCCCACTCTCAGCCACACTCAGGCAAGGGACGAAGCTTGACAGATTGAATGGCCACCATGAACTTTCCGTGCGCAAGTGCCTTAGTCAACACGTTAGCCTGCTGCATGTCCGTGCCCACCTAGATGACGGAAATCATCTGTCGCCCCATAAGATAATGCATAAAATGATGCTCAACAGTAGTGTGCTTTGTTCGTGCATGAAACACACCAGAGCTCTCTGCAATGGAAAGAGCACTCTGGTTTTCACAGCGCAGAACGACACAAGGCAAAGACTAACGCAACTCACGGAACAAATGTTGTAGCCACACCGCCTCAGCATCCCTAGCCCCCTGAGCAACATACTCCGCCTCTGATGAGCTATGTGAGGCATAACCCTGCTTTCTAGTGAGCCATGACACAACAGTGCCACCCAGCAGGACCACGTAGCCTGTCCGACTGTGCGCATCAGGACTGCATGCCTAGTCATAGTCTGAGTAGTTGTCGACTACCACCAAACACTGTCATTGAAAGTAGATTCCAAGGTACAGTGTGGAGACCACGTACCGCACCACTCTCTCAGTCACGTGAGGGGTTCTTGCTCGAGGACACTTTGAAAACTATGCAAGGAGGTTGACGGCAAAGGCAATGTCGGATCGTGTGGTAGTGGCCAAGTACATCAAAGAGCCAATCAGGCGCAAGTATAGGGTCACTTCCACTGTCTCCCCCAACTGTGCTTGATCATCCACCTTTAGAGCATCCTACACGTTAAGTGTGATGTGGGTGGAGGCTATGAGAGTTGCACCAAGGAGGTCAGCAAAGGGCTTCCCCACAACGTTGGCATAACGTGCCTGATGCAACAAGAGTGTCCCCCGGTGACGATCACGCACGATCTCCAAGTTCCTACACCTGGGTGACTGTTTCAAGACGTACAAGGCCTTCTGTAAGCGCCAGACCTTGTCACTGACCTTGAATCCAGGAGCCTGGACCATGTAGATTTCTTCCTCTAAGGTCCCATGGAGGAACGCGTTATTCACATCCATCTGGTGCAACTCCCAGTTGTGGTGAGCAACAACCGAGAACAGAGCGCGAGCGATGGTCATGCGGCCAATGGGTGCGAATGTGTCATTGAAATATACACCCTCAACCTGCAAGAATCCCTTGGCCTTCAAACCAGCCTTGCAACCATCTTGTGTGCCATGAAGCTCCACCTTCTTTAAAAAGGCTCACTTGGCCTGTACAACCTTTTGCCCAGATGGGAGGTCAACAAGCGCACAGACACCGTGCTCATGGATGGCTCTCAGCTCATCCTCACAAGCAACATGCCACAAGTATGCATCCCAAGCTGAGAGTACCTCCTTCAATGTGCCAGGATCAGGCTTCATTGAGGGAGAGCTCCGAGTGGCTAAGACACACGCCTCCGGAATTGGTCTGACCAAGAGAAGGTCGGTTGAAGCATCACAAACGATCAAGAACTCTTGAGATACCATTTCGTGGCCAACAGGACATGCTGGATGCACCTCAATGTAGTTTGCCTGGACACTCAAGCCAAGGGCCTTTGTGCCAGGCCTGCCACTTTGAAGATTATGAGTCGGGAGTCTCGGGAGTCTAGTGGAGTCAGTAGTCCGCTGCGCCCGAGAAGCCAATTATTAGATATGAACACCGGGCTCGCGGGAGTACCCGAATGCTGAGGCGCCCACCTCAAGCTGCGGAGAAGGCTACTAGGCCATAGCCACAAGAGAATTAGGTGCTTTTACGGTAGTGGGAGGGGTCTGGCACCTGTACGGGATCAGGTGTGTTAGAGGGGACGGATGAGGCTACTGGACCCACAGCCACGATGGCCGGATTGTCAGCAGCCGGAGACCGGACCGCAAGTGAGGAGGCCGGAACGGACCCATCCGCAGGACTAGAGTCCCTTATGCTCCGGGAGGCCACACAAGTAAGAACGTGGCCGGCGACCAATGATAGAATGCTAGACAAGTCACGGTACGTGAGAGCCTTGAAGAAGAGAGCATCTCAAGACTCGAGAATGCGATGGCGAGTAGGATCCCAAAAGCACCAGTCCTTAGACCGCGGGGATATGCGGAGGAAGGTACACATATGTCCCCGAGGTGAGACCTTGGACCTCTGCTTGTCCTCGGTGTACCACACACAGGCGAGGGACCTCCAAACACGGGCGAGACAGAGATCAACACGGTGGAAAAACCACAACTCGTATAGTGTGACATGGTCTGAAAACGGACCATGCAGCAAGCGGTTCCCGACCAACGTCATGTAGGAGAAGCCGTCAAAGGGAAAGGACTCCGGAAGACCGCACTTAGACCACATATCGCGAACCACATCCTCCATGGTGCGGTTCCAACGTTTAGACACAACATTCAGGTGTCGTGTAGCAGGGGCAGAGAGCTGGTAGGCATCCATCTTGCCTAAGAACTTGCCACCACGATCCGAGGAGAATGTGTGCAGGGTGTGAGAAGACTGAAAATCAACCATCACAAGCCACAGGCGGACCGCCAGCGTAGCATCGCTCTTGTGGCAGAGGCTATAGACCCACCGCATGCGGGTGCAGTCATCGGTCAGGGTGAGAACATCTCGACCTCGACTAAGAGAGGACCAAGAAGGTCTGAGTGGACCAACTTGAGTGGGCATAGTGCCCGAGAGGAGGACCGTCTCCATGGTTGTAGCAGTAGACAGAACATCCATTGCCCATACTCACCGGCTGCTGTTGCTATCCCTTCCCACATCGCTTCTTCTCCTTCTTCCCCTGTGTGGCCACTACAATGTCCTGATCGTGGCCACTCGGGGTAGAGGAGGAGGAGGAGGAAGCGGTGGAGGTGGGACTAGTGAACTGGAGCAGAGGCGTAGGATGAGTTGCAGTCACTACTCTAACAATTGGACTTTGCTCATGGGCGATGGCAGCCTCATGAGCTGATGTGGCCTGGAGGAAGTAGCTATGGGTCCAAGGAAGCAGTTGTAGTTACTCCAATAATTTAGAGAGAGCTATATGGGCGAAGCCCGTAAAGAGCTTCATGCGGTCCATGTGCGTCCCCATCATGATGGTGTCCAGTGCCCACAAGTGCATCCGGCCACCGGTCCCAAGGTGCATGTAAATGAGCATCGCACGCCTCTAGTAGTCAGCTGCAAGCTTTGTGGTACCTTGACGGAGGGAGTGAAAGTCACGTAGTTGGGCCGCCCTCGTGGCATGGGTCTAGGTAACAAGAAGTGTCAGGGCCAGCTCCCAGCTCTGGCACGGATCTGCTTCAGTCTTTGTCCCGGTCTCACCCAAGAAGGGACGGAAGTTGACCACAGTCTCCCGCGACATGGCGTAGAGAAGATTGTGTATCGCAATCAATGCTTTCTGGACCTGGTGAGCGTCGCGGGTCTGGTACTGGCTGTAGTAGTAAAACTAGACAGCTTCAAAGTTATCCCACAACTAAGACAAGGCCTGTTAGAAATCGAAGCCCTCATCGGTATCGTAATGGGGTGGAGGTGTCTCAAAGTCCCTCGGTTGCCGCTCCATAGGGAGGGCGACCTCAGGCTTGGGAGATGGTGGACGAGGTATAGGGAGACCACTTGCGAGAGAATTGCCACCAAAAGTGAACATTGCAGAATGACGTGCTTGATCCTGACGGTGAGAAGGTGGCAAAATAAGAGGCTCTGACCCTAGACGTAACTCACGAATGCTCTCCTCAAGGACACGAATCTCGTCCTCGCATGTGTCAGCCTATATCTCCTCCTCTTGTGATGAGGGGTGCAGAGGCTGCGGCACTGTGTAGGGCGTAGACTACTGAATGGATGGTGCAGCTCCAGTAGACCCTCCTAGTGGCTGTTGTGAGGCCCCTGAACAACCCTGTAGTAACTCAGTGCTCTCCTACAACGCTTCACTCTTCCGTTGCTACTGCCGGCACATCTCATTGTGCATCCGACGAATCTCGTCGATCGCGAGTGACTGCAACCGTGGACTCATAATGCAAGAAGAGGAGGAGGAGGAGGTGTCTCCCAGCCTTTTGCCCTTGTCACGCACAGGCACCATCATAGTGGTCACTATGGGGCTAAAAGTAAAAAATGCTTGACAATGTCTCTCGAGGAGTTGAAATGTTGAGAATCAATGACATTCTGACCTTGAAATTGATCACGTCAGCTCAACCGATGGATGACATTAGCATTTTTTACACTAGGAAAACAAACTAGTGTTTTTACGCTAGCGTATCTTATGCGAGTGGTTTGTTTTATTTTTTTGTTCATCAGTCATGTGGATCTTGCGTGACCGGTGGGGTGGACCGCGGTATCCTCTGCTTGTGGTTGTACAAGGGCTGCATAGGCTTGTACAGTGTTACGTAGGCTTGGGCAGTGTTGTGTAGTTTTTGCATAGCTGCGTTGTAGTGGTGCACAACAGAAGTGTTGTGTAACAGCAGTGTTGCGCAAGCCTGTTGCTGCTGCTGCTGCTGCAGTGGGTCTGGTGTAATTGAGGTCGTCACGACTGCTGCTGCGCTGTTGTAGGTGCTGCCGCTGCTACAATACTGCTTCTGCTGCTACGTTGCTAAAACTACTCGCGGCTACTCATGCGGCCGCTACTACAAGCTACTGCCGCTGCTACACGCTGCCTCTGCTTGCAGCCGCCACCGTGAGATGCTACTGCAAGCTCCTTCTCCTCATTTTTACTGTGTACAGGCTGGTAGCCAGACACGGCTGCCAGCCGGTGCTACTGCTATTACTTTTTGTCGCATTTGGAGCTCGTTACTGCCGTATCTCCTCTTCCTATGGTGGTGGTGGTTGCGTGGTGATGTCACTGCTCCTAATGGCGACTACGATGAGTCCCCGGATACGTTGGCCACGGTACCTCTCATTTTTGCTGCCGGTGTTGCGTCTCTGTGGCGCAACTCAGCAAGAGGGGTCTCGCAACTTTGATACCATGAGAAATTGCTAGGACGCTTCCTAACCTTACTACTGCTGACGTGGCGACACTGTCCAGCGAGCTAGCGCACTAGCAAGCAAGTGGGTGCAAGAAACAACAAGGGTCAGGCTAGGGAGTCGCGCAAAGTCTCATGAGCTCCAATAGCTTAGTAATGTAAAGAGAAATGACAATTGACAAGTACATAGCATAAATACCTGCCGCGACACATGACGGGTGATGCACGCGATGGTGTCAGTTTGTCCAAAAAACCGGCCCAAAACCACTGTTTTGGTCGTAATTCTGTGCACAGGTATCCAAACGTAATACCATCTCAACCTAGAGATGCACAATCTTGAGCCATATGCTATGACAGGTCACATACAAAGGTTTGTCATCGATCACTGGACAGACAATGCAAAACATGCAAATCGGGCTCAAAAGCCAGTCCACTGAGAAAACTCTAGCGACTACAAAAAAACTGCGGAGCATCCCAACAAGCACCCAGGATGTCGCGGTAGCTGTCTGGCAGCTGTTGGTGGGTGGAGCCACCATCCGTGGATGCTCTGGCGCCAGCTGGGTCGACATCAGGGATCTGCACAAGCATGGACACGAACGAGTGGTCACAATAAGCTGGACAAACTGACGCAGACGACTCACATCACAAGAGCCTTGACCTTGGGATTTTTATGTCGTTCCGCCGCGGGCATTTTGACCAGCTGCCCCAACCCCCAGTTTTCCATTTCTCAAGGATCCAATTTCTTCAACCACTTTCCAGAAAGGGTCGTCAGAAGAGTCACAAACTGTATTGATATTTCAATGCTGTTTTTTAGTTATCGAAGGTTCCAAACTTTTACAAAAATACGCCTTGATATTCTCAAAGTCCCTCAACTTATGAGGGAAGCTTCTTGAAACAACCACTCGTGAAACAACGTTGCACGTACCGCACAGCTCAAACTCGGAAGACCCTATATATGCTACATTATGAAACTTGTCATTGTACACATATGCTCGACGTGTTTGTCTTTAGTCATCGAAGTACACTTATTAATGAATACGAATAATCCATTTTTCCAATTCCTAAAATCGTCTTCTTCCCTGTACCTCATCCTTATGGAGCATCCACATTCCGCCTGGCGTAACACTTGGTTTCAGGGAGCAACAATGCTGGAGGGGCAGCCAACACATCAAGTACAAGGGAACAACCTTGCACCTGTGTACATCGCATCTCTATTGTCCCAAAGTTTGCAGGCATCAGGAGGACAATGCTTAGCAGAGCGAGAGCACCTGCCATCATACTACATTAACCGGCAAAGACTTTGGTGATGGAGGATCCTCAGCACGCCAACAACAATGCGATCGAGGTGAATAGGGTGGCATTGACAACTTTTGCGGCGAGTAGTGCAGCATTGACAACCCCAATGACCAACTTGGGGACAGACCCCTCGGGCTCAATGAACCCCTCTTCCCCACTAATGCCTACGAAGACAACACCTGTCACGATGGGATTCACCAGTTGATAGGCTTGCATCAGCAAAGACTCATAAGAGAAGTTGGCGGGACTGGAGAGCCTACAAACCGATCTCCTCGAACAGTTGAACGTGACCATGGAGCAGTTACAGATTTCACGCGCACGAGAAGCAGTTCTCACCGAGGGGAATCTTCAACTCTCGAGTGAATCTCACATATGAGAGGTATAGTTAATCGACCCAAATTCATACACTTCAGAGTCAGTGTATCAACAAGTGTATCCCTACATTAATGGATTTCTCAATAATCATAAACAGGAATCCATGTGACTACAGCCCACATGTACATTTCTGGTCAAACACGAGAGTAATAAAGGTATTCTTATGAAATAGAGAAGTTTTGGCGAAGGGTCAATGTTCACTTTTCTGTTCACTGCCCAATACACTTTTGTGTACACAGTTTTGAGGTTGAGGTGATTGGTCATATATGACATGANACCCAAATTCATACACTTCAGAGTCAGTGTATCAACAAGTGTATCCCTACATTAATGGATTTCTCAATAATCATAAACAGGAATCCATGTGACTACAGCCCACATGTACATTTCTGGTCAAACACGAGAGTAATAAAGGTATTCTTATGAAATAGAGAAGTTTTGGCGAAGGGTCAATGTTCACTTTTCTGTTCACTGCCCAATACACTTTTGTGTACACAGTTTTGAGGTTGAGGTGATTGGTCATATATGACATGACCATTGTCCCTTGAATTGTTCAATCCTACAAACTCTTAAGCACCCATAGTTGGGATGTGGCTGATGAGTTTGGGGGTGTCCTTCACCGCTACTAGAGTGAAGAAGGACAAAAGTAAATTTGACCTTGCGGCCCCGCTTTTGTGTGGCACAACTTTAAGTTTGTGGTCTGATCCAAAGACCATTCAACGGGAGCAGGAGACCGGCAGAGCTCAAGCATTGACTCACGCGATTGCTCTCACATCGTCAAACGTGGGCGGTCTACATCTCGAGAAGATCAATATAATGTGGCACAATTCTCAAACTCCATCAGAAAACTGGATGGACTTCCTGTGCGCCGCACTCGCACGCTTTAGAAAAATGAAGAGAAGTCTGACGCATGGTACAGTCCCCAATGCGAGCGTGAGCAATCTCGCGTGGCGGAGTACACGCGGCATTTTTACGAAGTCATACACGACATGACCTTGTCCCTTGCAAATACGACATCCGGTGAGCAATTGCCATAGTTAGCATCTAGGAAGACCTTTCACAAACAATTGCAGTAGCTGATTGCATTGTCAGTACCGACTACTACACTCAAACGAAAGAATCCAACGACTGGCGACTCCAAAGCCCTAATTATTATCATGGAGGGGGTAAGTCACAGTTAACAAAATATTGTCTCTGATGGAGATTGACGCTGTTGATTAGCAGGATCAATGGATGTGCTTGACCCACACAAAACCGGGACACATCTTGTGTGTCTGTTGGAAATGACAACACGCAAAAAGGGGGAGGGGGGGGGGGGCAAAGAAGATTTGATGATTCAGGAAACAACGAAGGATAGGAGTATACAATTGAGATCTTCTCAAAGCATGCATCTCAAATCATGCATAAAAAATAACAGTTTATATGTATGAAAGCATGTGGAAGTATGCATCTCAAAGCATGCATCTTAAAGCAGGAATCTGAAGGCATGCATCTCAAAGCATTTATGTAAAAGCATGCATAAAAAAAAAAGAGAATGCAAATGAAATCATGTGGAAGCATGCATCTCAAATCATGCATCTGAAATCATGCATCTAGAATAAAGAAGAACGTGTATCAAAGCATGCATTCTTAAAGCATGTGGAAGCATGCATCTCAAAGCATGCATCTTAAATCATGCATGTAAAATAAAGAAAAATGTGTATGAAAGCATGCATTCTAAAAGAATGCATCTTAAGGCATGCATCTCAAAGCATGCATAAAAAAGAATGAATGTTTATGAAAGCATATGGAAGCATGCATCTCAAAGAATGCATCTCAAAGCATGCATCTCAAAGCATGCATCTAAAGGCATGCATCTAAAAACATTTAATGTATATGAAAGCATGTGGAAGCAAGCATCTCAAAGCATGCATCTTAAAGCATACATCTCAAAGCATGCATCTCAAAGCATGCATCTCAAAGCATGCATCTAAATGCATGCATGTAAAATCATGCATCTAAGAAAATGTATATGAAAGCATGTGGAAGCATGCATCTCAAAGAATGCATCTAAAAGAATGAATGTATATGAAGGCATTTGGAAGCATACATCTTAAAAGCATGCATCTGAAAGCATGAATCTCAAAGCATGCATCTAAATACATGCGTCTTAAGGCATGCATCTCAAAGAATGCATCTAAAAGAATGAATTTATATGAATGCATCTGGAAGCATTCATCTCAAAGCATGCATCGTGAATCATGCATCTAAAATAAAGAAGAATGTGTATGAAAGCATGCATCCGTAAAGAATGCATCTCAAGGCATACATCCAAATGAATGAATGTATGTGAAAGCATCTGGAAGCATGCATCTCAGAGCATGCATCTAAAAGCATGCATTTAAAAAAAAACTTATATGAAAGCATGTGGAAGCATGCATCTCAAAGCATGCATCTTAAAGCATGCATCTGAAGTAAAGAAGAATGTGTAACAAAGCATGCATTCTTAAAGCATGTATGTAAAGGCATGCATCTCAAAGCATGCATCCAAAAGGATGAATGAATATGAAGGTGTCTGGAAGAATGCATCTAAAAGCATGCATCTCAAAGCATGCATCTCAAGACATGCATTAAAAAAAATGTACATGAAAGCATGTGGAAGCATGCATCTCAAAGCATGCATCTTAAAGCATGCATCTTAAGGCATGCATCTCAAAGCATGCATCTCAAGGCATGCATCTAAAAGCATGCATTAAAAAATGAGAATTTACATGAAAGCATGTGGAAGCATGCATCTCAAAGCATGCATCTAAAATAAAGAAGAATGTGTATCAAAGCATGAATTCTTAAAGCATGTGGAAGCATGCATCTCAAATCATGTATCTGAAATCATGCATGTAAAATAAAGAAGAATGTCTATGAAAGCATGCATTCTTAAAGAATGCATCTTAAGGAATGCATCTCAAAGCATGCATCCAAAAGAATGAATGTATATGAAATCATCTGGAAGCATGCATCTCAGAGCATGCATTTCAAAGCATGCATCTCAAAGCATGCATCTTGAAGCATGCATCTTAAGGCATGCATCTCAAAGTATGCATCAAAAAGAATGCATCTCACAGCATGCATCTTAAGCCATGCATCTCAAGGCATGCATCTAAAAGAAGGAAGGGATACGAAAACATGTGGACGCATACATCTCAAAGCATGCATCCTGGGTCCAATCCCCAGGCGACTCTTGGTGCAGTTGGAGCCGCTTTAGCCTAGTCCGCGACGACAAGGGGCTAAAGAAGGTACAACAAACAGTCCATAATTCACGTGCCAGCGTCCAGGAATCTGCCATGTTATCAGCCTGCTTGGCTGTCGGTGCTTACTGCCAGGCAGGCCGATTTCCTTCCGTGGCCTGTGCTGCTTCGCAAAGGAAGAGATGCACACGTGTCCCTTTGCTGTGGCATGAAAATCGGACTCCGTTGGACATTAGTAGGGCTTCAGTAGTCGTAAAGTTCGTCTTGTCGTTGAACGACTGTCTGACTGAGATTGCGTGCTTCCATCGACATTCTTCATAGGAAGCATGCTCTTTTTGGCAATGCGTAGTCCTGAAAATACAGCATTTCCCTCACTGATGATTTTCTTTTGCTCACTCATACAGCTTGTGATATTTGTGCACCAAAGAAGATAGGGGTTATTTAATCTTATGCACAACGCAGAATTACGTAATGCCCAAACCGGCTTGCTGCATCAATTGGTTATTCACGTCGGTTCGACGGTCGAAAGGGACAACTTGACCAGTACTGACTGTCGTATTGCACAGGTTTGCCGAGTTCGTGTGCTCGCTTTGCACACCATCGTAATGTCGACGTGGACATCACCACACGATGTTCAGAACTGTTCCGACAGTATCTTGGGTTCATTCCCAACCGGACAGGTTTGCCGAATTCTTCCTTTTTCCAGGTTCCAACGGGACATCAAACCCAGCTGTGTGGCAGATTGAAAACCAAACACAGCCAAATGTGGGAGCCCATCGTCGACTTTCCTGGGAGCGTACTTGAGATCATGGTTGCCGGCTGGTCGTTGTAACAAGAAGTGACGACGGACACAAATTCCCATACCGAATGTCAAACCAAGCATTATTCCCTACATCCACCAACAACCTACCATGCTAGTGCAGTGCGTACCAGACCGCAACATACTCGCGGTGCGCACCGCACCGCGACGGCGGTGTTGTGTGCTCAATACTGAAACATTGGTGTTGCACCGCATGATTACAACGGTGTTGGCTGCAACTTCTTTGTGCGCACCACCAGCTTCAACGGCGGCATTAGCTCGTGCACGAGAAGCACCAACAGGTCTATCGGCCTGACCAGCGCATTCGCAGGGGGGAAATAGGTTCAGCTGGCAGCTGCTGCAGCAACCATTTGCAAAGCCAATGGCAACTTTGGAAGCCTTCACATCAGTATTCGGCACTTCAACATGACCACATGTCTAACAACCGTGAACACCAGGGAACCGACCGCCCCCCCCGTTCCCAATGTCGCAGCATCATCAGACAACGGCCACGTCGTCCCACACCTGACGTACCTAGGCGGTTTCCTGTCGATAATGACCTTCTCCAGAACAATGCAAGAAGCCTGAACGTTTTGGTGCCACATATGCCAACAGGTTGTGAAAAAATCACAGCTCCCACACTCATGAAGCAGTACGATGAGGAGCGGAATCAGTTTCCACCACCATCACATCACTGCGGCAGGTGGAACAATGATGAAGACGACTTACAAGACGCGTTTGGTTGTGGGGGTATGTGGATTTGTGCACAACGGAAGTGCAATGAGAGACACTCCACCACCAAAAGAGATCGTGATGGACCAGGAATGCTTGATAGCGAAGCGGGTCCCATCCGATGGTACTGTGCACGGTACGTTCCTCCACCTCGGATTGCCCATGCTACTGCGCAATCATGTCATAGCTTTCCTGACGCTTCGTACCCTGTCTTCAGGTGCGTTTCCACTGAGCTTGGCATGTAAGACTTTGAGAGTCTCTTCAACTCAGATTATAGGCTGGAAAAGTGGATGCAGCAAGAGGCTGTCAACATCTCCCCTCACTGTCAGCCGAACATCCATCACAAGGCATGTCTGTGGTGTTTTCCGGAGCCGAACGGGACCAGCCGCGTACGACACAGAATAGATGTACCTGGTGCAGAATCCGTGGCACGGTATCCATAGGCACATGGCCAAGCGGCAGGAGATGAGGCAGGCAATGGTAATGCAAGTGACAGACCGCATGATGCAGACGGAAGCACTAATCCATCGAGCCCACGGCACAGGTGGGTGGGCAGCCGGGCGGCCAGTAGGCACAGCCACGCTGGTTCCTTCGATTTGCACAACGAGCCTGCTGTGGTAATCTCGTACGCCCAGCAAGTAATCGGGATGTGTACGTCATTCACCTGTTCTCCCATTCCCTGAAAGCACATGGCATTGTAAAGGACTCATTTTGATGACCTTGGTGCATGCCAGGACCGACGTCTACTTCGGGTACGCCTCTTACACAAGCGGCCGAACTACGTCTTTGAAAAAATTCACCTTCTGCCGGGACGGAAAGCGAAGGTCAACACTGCAAACCAGGCCATTCCATGGGCTGAATGGTTGTTTGAGTTCCAAAGTCAGCTTGACGAAGCTGAGGCCCACGACTTTGTGCTGTGCATTGGGGATCACACTGCATTGCTCCCAGATTTTGACCACAACGCAGGGGTGGTGCTCCTTCCTTGTCTGCCAGTACCCAGACCACCCATGCAGTTTGCGCCACCTGTGCACGTCTGGCGCAACTGGGCTGGTGTACCGTCATGCACTTGTAGTACCTCCCAAACTTGTCATGATTGTGTTCACATGCAGTGGGCATGCGCCCACCTACAGACCCCTCCTAGCAATGCATGTTTGAATCGATCTCATGTGGTGCCTGTCACGATATCTCAAAATGACAGCCCATGCTTTTCTATCCTTGACACGTTTTCCTCTCGCAAGGGTGAGCGTTTTTGGGGGTGGGCTCTTATGGAGGGTGACATTCGAGGCCAGTTCCGGTGTTCATGTGACAACGCTGCTGTGACGTGTGAGAGGCATCTTGGCATATTGAAAATTCATCTGGAAATTACACTTGGATGGTTCATCCCGGCAGACACAGGCACTGTAGAAGCATCCATGGATCCGAGGAGCGTGAGCCATTTCTCGGTGTGCGCGTCCTGTGCACCAGGCAGTGTGTCCCCATGTGTGGATGATGGGCACGAGGACACTACTTGAGTGGTGTCCAAGATGAAGGATGTCAAATCTTTCAGGCCGATTGATGTACACACCAGTTTCCACCCAACCCGACCACAAGAAGGTGGTCCTGCTGTTCAACTAGCCGACAGAGTCTTTGAGCCTGGATTCAAGTTGATGGCTCCAGTTCCCCGCAACGCGAGATGTCCATGTCGGAATGTGTGGACTGAGGTACGGAGTCACAATGTAGCATGGATGGCGCATGTAGCTACGGTATTCACGCTATACAAGTATGTGTTGACCACCGTGAACACTAACCATGCAGGGCCAACGTGAGATCACGTTCTACGATCATTACTATTGTGTAGCAACGGTAAATGACTCCAAGCTGTCAGAAGAATGCAGACAAAAGAGCGTCAGTAGTAGAAGCAGGCAGAAGCATCGGAACATGCATGAGTGCGTCAGCAAGATGACGTAAGCGAGAATGGTCCCGAGGAGTTAGTTGCAGAGCTTGAGAGAAGTCGAGATGTCGGGGAACCGAGAGAGTGAGAGAGAAATGAGAGACGGCTGGATGAAAGAGAGAGTTGAGCGAAGGAGCGAGAGTGACAGAGCGAAGAGTTGAGAGCTGTGAGAGGCAGGCAAAGGCAAGGAATGCGAGGTGCGAGCAGAGCGAAGACACGGCGGCGAAGTCGCGGAACCAAAAGGGAACAGGATGGGAAGAACTGTTCTGGTTAACATCAAGGGAATGAACATCCTCGGTAATATATCACAGAACAGGACAAGGGCATCACAACGGCTTCTTCTTCGCTAGCCGGACGCGATTGCGAAGTGGTCGCAGTTATTAGGGGCGACTCGCCTCTAGGTCACTAGTCGTGACCGACAATCCGTTGGCGAGGTGGTTCATGGTGGCTCAATGCCGATCCTGAACCATTTATTGAGATCTCAGATTATCCGAGGGAAGTTTTCAGTGTTGACTTCAATATTCCAACAACCCCCCTTGAACTCAACACTGGAGAGAAGATGATGCACAGGTCAGATAGAGGGTTTGCCAGATCTCAGGGAATCCTTCATGTGGGTGTCGGATAAGTGGGTGAAGGGAGTGATGAGTGGTGAGGATGAGCGCCTCCTTCAGAAGTGCTTCGACCCAGTCCGCACCAAGAAGGGATATTGAGTCCAGGAGACCAAGTAGTACCTGTCGGAGATTGAACTTGGGAAATTGAAATCGTCCCAGGTTGAGGAGTAGTTCAACTCTCCATTGATGGTAGTTTGTGGAACCATCCCTTTTCCTGTGCAGTTGGGGGGAGTCCCGTAGACACTCTGGGAGATGAGTGACAATGTCGATCAGTGTGCTGTTGGGTGTTGAACAGTCAATGAAGTAGATCGGCTTCAATGAAGGTTGAACACGAAGAAGAGCATTGATCGTGTCGTTGCTCATGGATTGTTCTAGTGTAGAGAGTGCCGAGGGGAACCGTTGATCTATCAAGGTCAGTTGTGGAGTTGACCTTGATGAGGGTGCTGTTCCAAGGGGATACCGCCGAGAGCTCATTCTCTTTGGCATGGTCCCTTAGAGAGGTGATGGTGGAGATGGTGGGTGTAGGCCGTTGCGGGATGGTCAGTGCGACTGGGCAGATCCTTGATTTGAGCAGAAGACGATGCGGAAGGCGGTGATGCGGAGGCGGTAGTTGATGATGTCGGAGTGGGCGCAGGGGCAAGCCGCATGCGCTACAGGAAATTTCGGCGAGGGTGCAGGTCGTAGCGTAGCAGGTGATGCAACCGGGCAGTTCCTTGTGCCGAACAGAAGACAATGCGAAAAACGAAAAACAAACGATGATTGAGTGGGTGCAGGGGCGAAACCTCGTGCGCTGGGAAGTTTTCGGCGTGGACGCAAGTCGTCGCAGATCAGGCGATGCGACCGGGCGGATCCTTGTGCCGAGCGGGGAATGATGTGGAAGCGAATGAGCGGATGAAGGCGGAGGCAGTTGATGACTGAGTGGGCGGAACCTCATGCGCTGCTGAAGTGAGGGATTAGGATGCGGCAAGGGGAAGGCAGAAGCCAACGCGCTGCGAGAAATCTGCTGCCGGTGTGGGTGCAGGCAACTGCAAAGCGGGCAGCTAGCTCGTGCAGATCCTTGTGCTTGCGGCAGATGCTGATGATGCGGATGCGGAAGCTGATGATAGCTGAGTGGGCGCAGGGGCGAGCCACGTGCGCTGTGGAAAGTTTTGGCGTGGGTGCGGGTCGTCGCGGAACGGGCGATGCGACCGGGCAGATCCTTGTGCCGAGCGAAAAGCGATGCAGAGGAAAGAGGAGGCGGCTGATGACTGAGTGGGCGCAGGGGCGAAACCTCGTGCGCTGCGAGCTGATGCAAATGAGGAAGATTTTGATGCGGAGGCGACGCGGATGATGCTGATGATGAAGTGGTTAGGAGGAGGCAGTCGGAGGTGAGATGATACAGGCGGCTGATGGGGCTGAGGAGGTTGGAGCAGGGATGATAAGGAGGACTGAAGGCAGTAGGTGAGGATGACACAAAGATGAAGAAGGGGAAGACTGATGGAGATGATGAGGGAGTGCTGGAGGTGAAAAATGGAGGTCGCGGCGTGCAGCGAATGGCGGTTCGGTGGAGAGCAAGGACGAGACAACGACTTCCTCTGGTTTCAGGAGAGTGACGGCTTGTTCCCCAGTTGGCCCTCGGCGGGCAGGAAGACTGGCGGTGTCCGATATCCTGGCAGTTTGAGGAGATTGGTTGCCGCGGGGAGTGTCATGCGGCGGACAGAGACACTAATCCACTGATTTCAGGAGAGTGACGGCTTGTGTCCCAGTTGGCTCACAATAGGAGCAAGAAGACTGGCAGTGTCCGATATCCTGACGGCGGTAGTTTGGCTGCTGCTGCTGACGAAGCGAGAAGGCAATGCGAGGAGGCGTCTCGAGACGATGGATGTAAGTGGACTGAAGATGACGAGGTAGAGGTAGCAGATGAGGCAGATGGGGGGAGAGGATAAGGGCGGAGGTGCTTGCGGAGGCCGAGGAGATGAGGAGCAGTGGATGGCGAATGGCAGGAAACTTCCAGGTAGTTGACGGTAGGTGGCGGCTCGAGAGTTGCTTGTGGCTGATGTGGATGACGAGTCACTGATTGTTGGCCACGGGCGCGGAATGGGCGCAGGGCTTCCTCAGGATGACGAGACGTTTCTTCAGCACGGGGAACTCGTCAGGCAGTGCTGCTGATGTCAGCTACTGGCGAAGTGGAGAGGTGTGAGGCGACGGTGGTGGCGGCAGAGAATGCAGATTGAAGCAACGGAGGAAGGATGATGACGAGGTTATGAGGCACTAGGTGATGTCGCCTGATGCTCTGATACTACGTCAAAAGAATGCAGACAAAAGAGCGTCAGTAGTAGAAGCAGGCAGAAGCATCGGAACATGCACGAGTGCGTCAGCAAGATGACGTAAGCGAGAATGGTCCCGAGGAGTTAGTCACAGAGCTTGAGAGAAGTCAAGATGTCGGGGAACCGAGAGAGTGAGAGAGAAATGAGAGATGGCTGGATGAAAGAGAGAGCTGAGCGAAGGAGCGAGAGCGACGGAGCGAAGAGTTGAGAGCTGTGAGAGGCAGGCGAAGGCAAGGAATGCGAGGTGCGAGCAGAGCAAAGACACGGCGGCGAAGTCGCGGAACCAAAAGGGAACAGGATAGGAAGATTTTTTCTGGTTAAGATCGAGGGAATGAACATCCTCGGTAATATGTCACAGAACAGGACAAGGGCATCACAATGGCTTCTTCTTCGCTAGCCGGACGCGATTGCGAAGTGGTCGCAGTTATTAGGGGCGACTTGCCTCTAGGTCACTAGTCGTGACCGACAATCCGTTGGCGAGGTGGTTCATGGTGGCTCAATGCCGATCCTGAACCATTTATTGAGATCTCGGATTATCCGAGGGAAGTTGTCAGTGTTGACTTCAATATTCCAACACAAGCTTCGCACCATTCCCGCTCCCTTCGTGTATTTCCCTACGTCTCACTGTGTTTTAACTGTTGCAGGTACCTGTCCAATCTTGGACTGCAATACGTGCGTGCACGCTGTTTCCAGACGGAAAGGAAAATGGCCTATTTATTCTCACCAACACCTCTGCGTTCACGCACAAAACAATGCTCTGGTTCTTGGCTGAGGCATGCAATGGCAACTCAGTCGCAGCATTCCATGCGTCCCTCAAGACTTTCTCCATGTGGACCAGACCCCAGAACTTTGATCATCGTAAAACCCTTGCCAAGGCTCTGTAGCAGTTTGTGAGGTTGATCCAAGTGGAAGGATTGGGTACTTGTTGCTCAGAGTGCGGTCCCTATCCACAAATGCCGGTATGTGATGGAATTGCTCTTGTGCACCACAACGGCTCCAACAACGGTGGAATTCTCTACACAAAACCAAGATCAGGCCACAAGATGCCTAAAAGAAGAATGCCAAAATGTCTCGTCACCGACTCAGAAGCACAGAAAACGTTGTGTTGCCTCAACAATGACTTCTTCACCCGAGGAGACCTTGATTGACCAGCTATGATGGGCTGGATGGTGCAACAGAAGATGAGTGAGAGCAAGCAGGAGCAGCGGGCATGGCAGGTTCAAGGGGGAGAATGTTGAAAAATTGCCCCTCCGCATGCCCAAGCGCGGCGCCGGGAGGCGCCGGCGAGCCGCCAGAAAGAGGGAAATCCTTGCTGGCGGATCTAGTGGCTCGAGGTTGGCTTGCATCTTAAAATGGATGATTGACCATGAAATGTGACGAGTCTCTGAATCCGGTGGAAGTTGTTTCACCGGAATTGGACAAGTATCGAGGAAGATATGACCTTCCAAAATTGGGGTGTGCGCAGCGGTTCTGGGAGTCGGCTGCGACTCAAAATCCGGTGGATAATCGACCGGACCGAGTAACAAAAGTACCATCTGGATATTTTGCTCCGGAAGGTCTGCCGAGGCGTCCGATGGATAATCCACCGGATCCTGTAGTGCAGTTTGTGACTGATGGACTTAGTCAAAAACCTGGCTTGGCGTCCGAAACTCAGTAGTACGTTTTGTTACTCGGGAAAATTCTGACTGCGGGTCTGCGGACAGGTTTCGAACCTCGTCACACCCCATCACCAAACTCGACCCAAAAGTGGGGGAGGTGCGTGGAAACAGTACAGGGGATCCCTACACCACGTGCAATGGGATTTGCGCCTTGGGAAAGGCGCTTCGCACGTGAAAGAAGGCGCCACGGCGTGCGCGCGCCATGGAGGCGTTAGGCGTTTCTGTGGTGGGTGAGATCTGCGCTTCGGCAAGCATAACTTGGGCTACGCTTGGCCAAATCGCACGCGCTTTTTTGCGTTGGAAAATTCATGACTATTCCTATAAATGTTCCGACCATGTCCATGTACAAAAACTATTGCAAAATGACGTTATCCTCTTCGCAAAACTGACTTTCTCAAATCCTCTCCACATAGCGTAAGGCGACCAGAAAGCTCACGCTTCATCTCCGAACTTGCCCAAACATGCCGTGCACATGCTAGACGGTCAGAGCCACGTTGGAAAAGAATTTATAAGAAAGGGTTCTAGGCCCACATGGCTAACGGCCGAAAAGTCTTGCACGACTTTCGGGATCAACAAGATGATTGGAGAGGTGACCGCCAAGGTGCATGGTGTGCATGCGACGAGCAACGAGAGAGGCCAATGCTGGGCCCTCTGCATGCTCATACGCTGGCGGTACAAGGACGACAGCATGGCAGTAGTCCTGCCACATCGAAGAGGTTCGTGGCTGCAGTGGGTCCTTGCGAGAAGGCGGGCACTGTGAAAATTCACTCCGGTGGCACCACGCTTCCCCATGTAGCGCTGCAACCGGCTCTGCTGAGCATGTCATGAACTGCCTTGAGGCAGTGAGATGGACAGAAAGCAGCCATGGCACTCAGTCCTCTGTTTGATTCGTGAATTCCTACGTCGGATTGCCTCAAACCCTCCAAGGCATCCACATCTGCAAGGAGGAGCGCTTGCACCAGGCCAAGTGGAACGGGCATTGCTTCTGTGAGCATGTCGGCGTGACTACCTGCAGCAGTGAGGCGCTTGTGGTGGCCCTGCCCAGCGGCAAGGCAACCCTCCATGCATCAACCGGAGTACGACAAATAGAGCAGCAGACCATGAGAGGGCATGGGACGGAGTCTTCATCTGCCTACGCAGGCCGCCATCATGCCGGAGACGGCGACACGGGGAGCGAGACGCATCCAACGGGCAGCATTTGCCTTTGTGCCACGTGGAGAGCCAGACGGCGTGGTGGCATGTTGTGCCACATGTGGGTGACGTGCGCAGCGGAAGTTGTGGACCTTGCCAAGATCTCGGTAGGAGGACAACACACCGGGCCCACAGTCATCACGCGCCGGGGTCCGCCGCTCCAAAACTGAGGAGCACGGTCGGCTGTCGTCGAGGATGGCCGGGTGGCATGCGGGAGGCATGCCCGATCTCCACAACTGGCCTAGCCGGAGTAGAGAGGTGGAGCTTGCGCTGGAAAGCTGGCTGGAGGAAGCAACGAGACAAGCTGCTCGTAGTGCCAGACGAAGCGACCCGAAAGCTACCAGAGGAAGCTACTGCAAGAGGGCTGCCGCCAAACTGTTCCCAAGAGGTATGATGTGGAGAAATGCAACAAAATGGAGGAAGGTACTCGTCCTCACCCACACGGAAGCGGTAGGTGGGGAGCTGAAACCATGCTTAAATAATGAAGGCATTTCGAGTCACAGCTATGATGGGCTGGATGGCACAGCGGAAGATGAGTGAGAGCAAGCAGGAGAATCAGGCATGGCAGGTTCAAGGGGGAGAATGTTGAAAGATTTCCCCTCCGCATGCCCAAGCGCGGCGCCGGGAGGCGCTGACAAGCCGCCAGAAAGAGGAAAATCCGCTCCGGCGGATCTAGTGGCTCGAGGATTGCTTGGATCTTTAAATGGATGATTGTCCCTGAAATTTGACGAGTTGCTAAATCCGGTGGAAGTTGTTTCACCGGAATCGGACAAGTATGGAGGAAGATATGGACTTCCAAAATTGGGATGTGTGCAGCGGCTCTGGGAGCCGGCTGCGACTCAAAATCCAGTAGATAATCGGCCAGACCAAGTAACAAAAGTATCATATGGAGATTTTGCTCCAGAAGGTCTGCCGAGGCGTCTGGTGGATAATCCACCGGATCATGTAGTGCAGTTTGTGACTGATGGACTTAGCCAAAAACCTGGCTCGGCGTCCGAAACTCAGCAGTACGTTTTGTTACACAGGGACTTGGTCAAAATTCTGACTGCAAGTCCGCGGACAGGTTTCGAACCTCGTCACACCCCATCACCAAACTCTATCCAAAAAGTGGGGGAGGTGTGTGGAAACAGTGCAGGGGACCCCTACACCACGTTCAATGGGATCTGTGCCTTAGGAAAGGCGCTTCGCACGTGAAAGAAGGCGCCACGGTGTGTGCGCGCCATGGAGGCGTTAGGCGTTTCTGTGGTGGGTCAGACATGCGCTTTGGCAAGCATAACTTGGGCTACGCTTGGCCGCATCATGCACGGTTTTGTGTGTTGGAAAGCTCATGACTATTCCTATAAATGTTCTGATCATATCAATGTACAAAAACTAACACAAAATGACGTTATCCGCTTCGTAAAACTGACTCTCTCATTTCCTCGCCACATTGCGTGAGGCGACCAGAAAGCCCACGCTTCATCTCCGAACTTGTCCAAACATGTCGTGCACATGCTAGACGGTCAGAGCCATGTTGGAACAGAATTTCCAACATTGATAACCTTCTGCTAAGAATGGAACTATGTCAAGCACTTGATGTTGCGGCACTTGTGCGAGATGTGGTGGTCGAGCAACCAATCCCGTCATCGGGTCCCGACACCCCATGAACGGTACGTCTGAATCACCCGTTTAACAATCACTTGATGCACCATCTATAGATGTAGTAATTTGTCATGGATTACTAATGCTGACCATTCCGCATTGTAGTGTTTCGTCATCCAAGAGGAATTCAAGCATCTCATTAATGCGTTTGGCGCTTGGGGAACAGAGATCCCCCTCATAGCAACTGCAGCCAATGAACACATCATCTGAATTCTAGATCATCCAACCGTAATGGACATGGATCTTAGGGTGATGCTGGTGGAAATAATGCCTATCATTGCGTCGGTAATCGATGCCTGCATGAGGTCAATAGTCGTCCCAAACAAGACGTGTATGACGCCGGAGGTGCGGCAAGAAGCGAGAGATGCCGTGCACCCCGGCCTCCTCCGTATCCTCCGAAGACTCCGACGCCTGTGGGAGGAGCATATTGATGCAAGCCAGGTCAACCTCTGGATGCATAAGGCTCAGGTAATCTCCTTGACTACCTTACTGCAAGCCCAACCCCCCTCACCCCCCTCCCCTTTTGTCAACATCTTGCAGGTGGATCCGCCATATTCACCTTTCATTGCTCCAGAACGAGAGGTTCCGACCACGTGCTATTCAGATTGGCCTGAACAATGTTTGAGACCATTGTACGAAGGAATTGAGACTCAATATGGGAGAAGCATCCATGCATCAGCTGATGCCAAGTGTGGCAGTCAGACCGCCGGGCGAAAGAAGGGGAAGATCACCACCGGGATCTTCACAATGGTATGTCCGCATCTTGTCATCTACCGCTTCTACATCATGTTCAATGGAGAGTCCCCAAACGACATTTCACCACTCTGTTGACATGGTTCCGCCGTGGAAAATTGCTGAAGTACGTCTTCTTCGACAATGCATGCAAACTCCATGTGTACACCCTCAGTTGGGAGCCATGGTTGTTGACTCAGATCCGTCTTCTCTGTGATTGATTCCATTTGGGCTACAAGGATGCTGTGAAACACACATGCTCAACTGTCTTCAGTCCAGACATGTACTCCCACCTTTGAGGTGACCTAAATGACACGTCAATCAACGTGCACTGGTTATGTGATGGAAAGTTACACGTGCATTCATGTTGTTGTCATTGTGGTGCAGGTATCAACACCTCTACCAATGAGCAAGTCAACCGCTTCATTCGCAAATTCACGGTGCAGAGCTTCACATACACCATCGACAACCTCATGGAGATGTATCGCACTGTGGTTTCATGGTGGAAATTTTGGAAGAACTAGGAGCGTGTAGTGAGGCCTGTTGATGCTCATCTGTATACTGTCAGTGATGACGTTGGTGATGTGGAGGCCAGTGATGATGGAGATGGAGAAGCCTCTGATGCTGAGTCGGAAGGAACGACTGACGAAGATGTTGGAACATGAAACGGACTTGAGCAAAACGAAATGTGTTCCAAGACAGGCAGGGATTTTGTTTCATAGATATGCATGCATTTTGCTGAAGTGTGGAGATTCATTGGGACATTAAGAGAAGTGAATTTTCACCTTAAGGGGAAGGGGATAATTCATGGATGTTGTCCAAATCCATCATGCACATGACCATATCGATCATGGACAATTGATCAACGTATTAAGGTACAGTTCGTACAGTCCAAAGAATTGCAACAAGGACTAAGAATTATGATCTTTTTAATCTTTAAATGCATTTGTGTACTCCAGCCCTTGAGGTAAGCTAAATGAACTGATCAGCGATGGGGGTAACTGTCAGGTGAGAGGAATGGAGGTGTCAAAATTTGTGAAAACACTGCAAACGAGATTTTTCTCATGAATGCACTATGGGTTTAGGGTTTCAGGATTAGCATTGTGTGCATTCATGTTGTCAACATTGGGCGCAGGTGTCAGATTTGTGACAAAAGTGTAAACAAGAGTTATATGAAAGGTATAACTTTTAGCATTTAGATTCAGTATCTCTAAAGATGAAGCCACAGCTGACATGCCTCATGTTTCAATTGATTATTGCTTACTGTCTCCACATTTTCATACCTAGCATATATGAGATGTAAGAGATGTTACTTGTACTACTTCCAATTGGGTGGTGGGAGAGTAATACATCTGTGCAATGCAAGGTAGGACTGCCAAAAAAATCACATGTACCTTCATTTGCTTGCTCATAAAGCACACTGATTTTCATGCTTTCCTGCTTAGCACAGAAACAACCAGGACTTAACAACATGTTTATGAATTATGAGGACAGGCGATGAAATGACCAAAAACCCCTATCCAAACTGTCAAATGCCTTCTTCACTCCTTGAATCTTGTCGGTACACCAGCATGCCAATGTCCTTTCCTCTTAGCTAGAGGAGTGAAGAATGTGCCAACCCGGTTTGTCGTAGACATCAGTCAGGGCAAGAGCTCAGGCATGCAGTGACTCATATGAACACAAGCATACAGATTATCGACCAGTAACTCACCTTCTTTTGTCTTCCTCCCTCCAATGGCTTGGCTCTTGTCGTTGTCTACAGTATCGTCGTCCTGAACAACAGCAAATCCACAGTATCCCGTGTTTGCAGTGATGGTACCAAAATTCTTATTACCATAACAGTTGTGCAGCATACCTGAGGTGACGCTTCGTTTTTCGACCCTTCCATAGAAGTATTGCTGAAGATTTTCCCCTCTGCATGCCCAAGTGTGGCGCCGGGAGGCGCCGATGAGCCGCCAGAAAGAGGAAATTCCTTGTCGATGGACATGGCGACTCGAGGATTGCTCGGATCCAAAAATGGAGGATTGTCCTTGGAAGTTGACAAGTCGCTGCATTCGGTGGAAGTCACCGGAATCGGACTAGTAACGAGGGAGATATGGACTTCCAAAGTTGGGGTATGCGCGGCGACTCTGGGAGTTGGCCGCGGTTCGACTGTCGGTGAATAATTGACCGGAACGAGTAACAAAATGACATCTGGGGATTTTGCTCTGGAAGGACTGCCGAGGCGTCTGGTGGATGATCCACCGGATTTCAGTATTACAGTTTTGTTACTGGGGGACTTAGCCAAAATCCTGGCTCGGAGTCCGAAACTCAGTAGTACAGTTTGTTACTCGGGGACAGTCAAAATCCCGACGGCAGGTCCACGAACAGGTTTCGAACCACATCAATCCTCATCACCAGACACGATGATTAACTCATCGAGACAGACCCCAAAGGCGCGAGGGGCACCGCCGCTACACGTAGGGACATCTGCGTCTCCGGAATGGCGTTTTCGATGGGTCATTGATGTGTGAGGGCGCCTCGGGGGGCGACGTGGTGCGCGCGGCCGACTGAGCGACTGGTTTGGGATGCTGCACTTCGGCTGATGTAGGGGGAGCTACGGTGATCCGAATCGCGTACGGTTTGGTGCGTTGGAGAGATCATGACTAGCCCTACAAAATTTCAGATCATGTCAAAGTTAAAAAAATAAACGAAAAATTGCGTTCTTCCCTTCGCAAAAGTGACTGTCTCGCATTTGTCTTCAACTGCCAGAAACATAGCGTGAGGCGACCAGAAAGCTCACGCTCAGACTCAGAACACCCGCACAAAAGAAGCCATGAATGTAGAAGACCCGTCGGGGCACGTTGTAACTACACCCCAGTTTCCGACAAGTATACTCTTGGGGGAAGCTACTTGATAACATCCCACTGGCCTGCATAAGGACATCTCGGATTCTCAGAAAAAGGACACAAATATGCAACGCATTCCGTTCAACAAACATATTGAAATAACGGTGCTATACCTACCTTGACCTGAACTTGTTGCTGACTCACGTTGGCAGCTTGAGCGCTTTGCACATCTGCAACCGCAATCACTAAAGCCATCAGTTGTTGGAAATGCTGTGGAATTCTCTTGAAACATTCGGAACTAAATTACCTTCTGATCCATGTCATCGCTTGACAATGGCTTCAACGTCCGCACAGAAAGTCTGGCCGAGACCATGGAGGTTCTTCAGGCTCTGTGTAACTTTGAGATATGCCGATCGAGGATGAGGAGGGGCCAATCCTTCTTCCTATCCACTCACTCGTTGAGCTAGCTGACGCTTCAACCGAGCAATCTTGTTTTTCAACTCGTCTATGACTCGGGGATTTACCTGCAAGGGAGAACATAAGATCTGTATGCTTGAAAACGAGAGAAATTACATGTACGTTGTCACAACCACAAACTTGCTTAACTGACCTGGACTGGGCTTTGTGGAACGGTTCGAGTGTTTGCATGTCCAATTACATCGGCCAGTTCTTCTTTCTGGCAGCCGTTCTTGTGACTGGCACCGGCGTCGCCGTCAGCAGCGGCCGTCGTGGCATGCTCGGCAGATGCGCGAGTTGCGGCCGCCTCGTCCACGGTCCCGTTCGCCGCAGTCCCGTCAATCATGGCAGTATGGGCAGTAGCCTCCATTGCGGCATTCCCCGCAATTATGTCATTCACTGCAGTTGCGCCAGGAGTTGCACTCATTGGGGCAGTGTCGGCAGTAGCGGCCGTCGCGGCTGTCTTGGCAGTTGAGGGAGGCGCGCTATGCGTGCCAGTGCGACTCCTGCGGGGGTCAAAGCAGTCGCGGCAGTCGCGGAAGTTGTGGCAGTTATCGCAGTCGCGGCCAGCGTGGCCGTCGCTGCAATCGCCACTCCCGCTCCAGACGTGGCAGTTGCCACAGTCACAGCAGTCACCACAGTCGCGGTTGCGGGAGGCCCGGAAGGCCCAGCAGTCGTGGGAGTTGCGTCAGTTATGGCAGTCTCCGTTACTAGAGGTGCAGCAGTCTTGGTTGCGGGAGGCGCGGAAGGCATGGCAGACGCGGGAGTGGCGGAAGTCGCGTAAGTCGCAGAAGTCTCGGGGGTGTAAGGCGCCGGAGTCGCGCCAGTCACGGCAGTCTCGGTTGCAGGAGGCGCGGAAGGCATTGCATTCGTAGCACTCGCGGAAGTCGAAGCAGTCCCGGTTGTGTAAGGTGCAGCAGTCGTGGCAGTCTCAGTTGCGGCAGTCACGGCAGTCCTGGTTGCGGCAGGCCTTGGCTGCAGTTGGCCCAGTTACGCCATGTGTTGTAGCCATGGCATTCTCGGCTGATGCGGGGGGCGCGGCAGCGGGAGTTGCTTCACATGAACTTCCCACGAGCTTCACAAAGCATGGAAACTCCGGGAGCATACTGGAGAGGTTTGAAGGGAGAGGTTCATGGCTGGCGGTGTACTCCTTCATCAGCTCTCCCCCCCTTCTGATGACAACAGATGTTGCCCCAAACCCTTGTAGGCACCGAGGACTCTGAGCAGCTCTGAGACGGAAGTTACAGGTGTATCCATACGTCTAGCTTCACAGAGCACTGACCTTTCCTTCCACATCGGCAAATGTTGCACAAAAGTAGATTGTGCTGTTCAAATGATACTTGCTGACACAAATTAAAAAGAAACAATTACCTCATGACGATATTCATGTGCTTGTGGTGCTGTAGTGAAGCGCATACCCTGCTGATCTTGATGTTCGTTTATTTAAAATCCATAATTTAGGGAATCTATATTTTCGAGCACCGGTTTTTTCAAAAATGTTATTTAGGTAGCACCTTCGGATTCGTTGAACGAAAAAAAGCAATCCTTGTATTCGACGAGTGTCGGGCTCGAACACCGTGATGTCGCGGTTTTCGCGTTAGTTCTGTCAGTCTGACGCGGCAAGCCGCGTCAGACTGACAGGACTGATGCGAAAACATGCTTTTCGCGGCATGTAGCAGTGACAAGCGGCCGGTCATCGGAGATGAGCGGCCGCTCGTGTTTTTTTTTCCCACAACTTTCCTGGTTTCAACGAATTTCTTGAGCCCAAGCCCAATATGTAATTAATTAGGGTGTACTTTGAAAATTCGATGAAAAAAAATTTCGGCGGGCAAAATGGACCCAAAAATTATTTTTAATCGAATATCAAGATCAGTAGGGTATTTCCTTACACCTGCGACCGAAAAGCAGGCCTTTTGAGTAAAAAAAGGTTTGTTTTCAAATAACAACTGCTTGCGTCACGCTATTGCAGACATAATTGTGAAGCGGCCTCCGCGCCGTTGCCACAGGATGCGACCGGATGATCCGTTGGGGGAGGAAAACTATCACTCTGAATGCCACATGTTGGCCACGTTCAAATTTTCAGGGATGCCTGAGAACGATTACAGAGTGAAAGGCAGATTAGGCGGCGGCCTCAATGGTTACAAAACGGTCGTAAGTACGGGAAATGATCCATCTATTTACCGAATGGATGCTCCAACTCGCAACTCCAAGACAAACGCCTTATCTGTAGCAGGTATACACCACCGGTCGTCTGCTTTTAGTGCCCGTCTTCACCATGAAATCAAAGAGTCGAGGTTCATGACGACTACAAGGATTTCTAGTCACCCATGGATGCTGTATAAAATTCTCAAGATTCAACATGAATTTGGTTGTCGACAGCTGCATAGCCTCCTTCATACTCAACGTCTTGTGCGCTCCCCAGACCTGCAGAATAAGCCAAATAGTTACTGGACTTTTTGTTTCAAACTTGTTCAGATTTCCGTTCCAGTTCTTGATACCTGGGCTACCATGCAGTTGCTCAAAGATAGAGTTAAAGCACCTCCACTGCTTGAGACTGGTCGCGCACACTGTCTTCACGTTCGCCTCCTTGTACGGACCCTCCTCCTCCTTGAACGGTGTCTGATCTGCAAACAAACGAAGGAGTGAGCACTGAACAAAGGTATGTCTGGCGGCATGCAACATGTTAATGCCTCCATGGTCACATACCTAGATTGGACATCACGAAAGGAATGGGCATAATGTGCCATTCGCTCTTGCCTTCATCGTGTTTGGCTTGCTTGCGTTTGTGTGCCCCCTCAGAATGGGTTGTACCATTTTGGCCGCCGGACCCGGACACAGCAGACTGTTTACTACCATTGTCCCCCATCGTGAACGGTGAACCTGCACAAATAGATTTTGACGTTACATTAGTCGAAGCACGTTTTCTCAGCTTGAGTCATTCCAACATGCGGAAGCTGTATATTCATGCTCAGTGTTGCGACTTGGAAAATGTGATGAGAAGCATGCCATACCCTACTGATCTTGATATTCGATTAAAAATAATTTTTGGGTCCATTTTGCCCGCCGAAAATTTTTTTCATCGAATTTTCAAAGTACACCCTAATTAATTACATATTGGGCTTGGGCTCAAGAAATTCGTTGAAACCCGGAAAGTTGTGGGAAAAAAAAAAACGAGCGGCCGCTCATCTCCGATGACCGGCCGCTCGTCACTGCTACATGCCGCGAAAAGCATGTTTTCGCATTAGTCCTGTCAGTCTGACGCGGCTTGCCGCGTCAGACTGACAGAACTAACGCGAAAACCGCGACATCACGGTGTTCGAGCCCGACACTCGTCGAATATAAGGATTGCTTTTTTTCGTTCAACGAATCCGAAGGTGCTACCTAAATAACATTTTTGAAAAAACCGGTGCTCGAAAATATAGATTCCCTAAATTATGGATTTTAAATAAACGAATATCAAGATCAGTAGGGTAGTTCAGTTGTACAACCCATGAAACACATTTATTTGGTTCATTAAGGTGGTCTTGAGGAGTAGTCGTCACAGGTTTCAAGAATGCAAATATATAATTCTCATGTCTCATCTTCACTAGAAACACGATGCAACACGACAATTTTCTCCTCTACATCGCTGTCTGCATCAGAAAGGGGGTCTAGGAGGGCCTTCCGGCCCACTTGGTCAGGGCGGCCTGCAGGTTTTGAACGATGCACTAGTTTCACCATTTTCTCCCTCGCCCTCCTCTTCCTACTCTTCAGACGTTCTCCAAGAACGACAGCAGGCACGGAAGCATGAGCAGGTGCAGAAGGGGGAGAACCATCAGGACGAGAAGCTGGGGCAAGAGCAAGAGCAGGACCCATTGTTGGAGCAGAAGCAGGGGTAAATTTCAGCGCTGGGATGGCAAAAGCAGCACCACAAGGGGCAGATTTGCGTACACCATCAACAGTATCTTTATCCGCCATTCCAAAAGGGAGCACGGGAAGGTAACAACCAGTTCACACAGTTGTAGCACGCAAAGCCAGCCAGCCTGGAACGCAGTCGCACACCTGGATGACGCTGCTTGCCACTTCTTTGCCTCTGACCGCGGCTTCCCTGCCACAGGTCGTCTCTTGCCACTGGTTGCTTCTAGTCGCTGGTCACTTCAAGCTAGGGAGGCCGATGAGACATATCACGAGGTGGAGGTGGAGGTGGAGGAGATGCAGCAGCCGCCGATCCTCTTGCCGCCGGTATTCTTGCCGGCGGCTGTCTTGCCGCTTTTCGTCTGGCCGCCGTTTGTCTTCCCGCCGGTCGTCTTCCCGCCGGTCGTCTTCCCGGCGGTTGTCTGCAGAATCTGGTCGGCTTGCCGCTGCCTACTGCTGCTTGCCGCGCCTTGCCGCTGCTTGCCGCTACTCGTCGTTACACACCGATGCTTGCTGCTGCTTGCCGCCGCTTTCCGCCCGCCGTCGCTTACTGTTAGCTACTGAGCTAACCACCTCTGGCAGAGAAGCCGCGAAACCGAAAAGCTCACAAAGGTTTTGAGGCATTCTTCCTTTGTTGACATGTGTCATGCACCCCAAACTTAATCAGGCATACACTTCACCTTCAAGAGTACTAACGCCTTAGCATTACATCTCAAGAAGAGCTCAAGTCGTCAATACGCAAGAGAGCATCAAGCAAGGGTTAATTGATCAGCATGCAAGACAAGTCCTTTTATAGCTGTCTGTCCAGTCCTAGAACTCAAAATCACATTCCTGAGAAGTGGCTTGACCCTGCCACATCACCAAGAGACTTGCGCTGTGGGCTTGACACATAAGCATCCTTATGCCAAGGTGACTGATCAGCCGTGTTGCTTCCCAGAAGGTACGGAATTTCTTTCTTGGAAGCTTGCATAACAACCAAGATGTCCATGGAGCCAGGATCGAACTCAAGACCTCTCACTTGGCCAAATCAACAAAATGGCCAAGTTAACCACTCACCTACATGGTGTACTCACAGGTCATATCTCACATGAGACAGAGCATAGTTGAGTCACCCTACAACAAATCCAGGGGTCATACCTCCACAAGGGGCAGAGCGTTCCTGATCCGTCGTACAAGACTGAACAATGGGCAAACATATTCAACAAATCTCTCCCTTGCACCTTGCGTAAGTTTCCATCATCATTCTTCATCACTTGCGTTGACCATGCCGATACCTTGCCTACCCGCCTGGTGGAGATCCTTGTCCAATGGCTTTGTAAGCATGTCAACCCGGTTCAGCTTGGTGCCGACATACTCCAGCTCCACTGTCTTCTTGTAGACCAAGTCCCGAGCATAATGGTAGCGGCTCTCGATGTGCTTTGTGTGTCTAGACAGAACTGGGTTCTTGGACATGTCAGTCGCGCTCATGTTGTCAATCTTGACGATTGTCGCCGTTGCTTGTGGTGCCTTTATCTCGGAGAGCAAGCTGCGAAGCCACTGCACCTCTTTACACACCTCAGCCAATGCAATGTACTGAGCTTCAGCTGTTGACAGAGAGACACACTCCTGCTTGCGACTCGCCCAACTGAGAGCACCTCCATTTAGCATACACACGAAGCCGGAGGTGGATTTTCTGTCATCGATATTGCCTCCCCAGTCAGCGTCGGTATAGCACATGAGACGGAGTGACGCGGATCCAGCGATGCCTCCAAACTGGAGTCCCACATTTCGCGTCCCCTTAATGTAGCGCATGATGCGCTTCACAGCCTGCTAGTGCAGTGGACCAGGATTGGCCACAAACCGGCGCACTTGCCCAACAGCATGGGCTATATCTGGCTGGGTGGCAACCATGGCATACATCAGACTGTCCACTGCAGACTGATATGGGATGCCCAGCATGTCAGTTTTCTCCGCTTTGTTGGATGGGGACATGGAGGTGGAGAGTTTACACTCCGAGCTCATGGGTGTGCTGGCAGGTTTGCAATCTTCCATGTCGTATCGTTTGAGGATGGAGTCGATGTATTTTGTCTGGTTCAGGCTGATGGTACCTGGTGCTCTGTCGCGCTTGATGGCAATTCCAAGATAGAAGTCAAGAGGACCCATGTACTTCATCTCGGATCTGCTACTTAGCTGCCCCTTGAGATCGTCTAGCAGCTGCGTCAAAGAGGTGCATAGAATCAGGTCATCAACGTACAAGGCGATCAACATAGTTCCTTTGTCACTCTCATGCATGTACATGCCAGGGTCATTGTTGTAGTGCATGAAGGACTCCTTGGCCATGAACGTGTCCATCTCCTGGTACCAAAGCCTTGGTGCTTGATTAGCCCATAGAGTGTCTTCACCAATCTGCACACCTTGCCCTCAGGAGCATCAACCCCCTCCGGAACCTCCATCAATACCTGCTTGTCAAGTTTTCCGTAAAGGAAGGCTGTCTTGACATCCATCTAGTGGACCTCCATGTTCTCGGCAGCAGCAATGGCGAGCATTGACCGGATGGAGGCAAACATCACAACTAGAGCAAAGGTCTCATCGTACTCTGCACCAGGCCGTTGGGAGAACCCCTTTGCTACCACCCGTGCCTTGTACTTGTCTATCTTGCCACCCTGTTTCCTTTTTACTTTCAGCACCCACTTGGATCCCACAACATGAGCCCCGACAGGTCTGTCCACCAGCACCCATGTCCCATTCTCTTCAATGGAGCTGAGTTCACTGCGAATTGCTTCGTCCCACTCTGCTTTGTCAGGCTGAGTGAGTGCCTCTGCGACAGACGTTGGCTCTTCTTGAACCAAGAATGAATAGTTGAAGCCTGTCCATTCACCTCTATCTGCGTCGTAATGCTGCCGAGGTATTTTGAGGCGTGAACTGCTCCTTGAACCTACTGGCTGGTGCTGTTGATGTGGAGGATGGAGGTCTGGTTCATCGTTGATGATGGGAGAGGCATCCTCCTCATGTTCCGGAGGATCGGATACGTCGGAATCAGAGTCTGATTCCTCCGAGTCATCTTCATGAGCTCATCTCCCTGTTACAGCACCTATCCCATTCCATTGTGCTGGTGCTTCATCTCCCTCTTCAAGGAGAGTGAGCCACTCTCCCGGTTTTGGAGCGTTCTCGAGTTTGAGATGCTCTCCCTTACTCAGAGACGTTTCGTGGAAATCCACATCTTTGCTGCGAATGACCTTCTTAGTTCCTTGGTCCCACAGTCGATAAGCTTTGTGGGCAGTGTCATAGCCGATGAAAATGCACTTTCGTGCTCTTGCATCGAGCTTTCCAGGGCCCTCACCGGCCTGGACCTTGGCAAACCCGGTGCAACCAAACACCTTGAGATGGGAGGCGTCCAGCTTCCTGCCTGACCATGCTTCTTGAGGCGTCTTCAATTGCTGTGTCTGCTTCTTCTTACCTCTCCTTCCAGAGCTGCTGCAGGTGTGAGGTTCACAAGGTAGGTAGCCATACGTGCTGCTTCAGCCCAGAACCTAGGAGGAAGCTTGGCGTCAAAGAGCATGCACCTTTTCATGCCTAGGAGCGTCTGGTTCATCCTCTCTGCTACGCCGTTGCTTTGAGGTGAGTAGGACGTACTTTTAAGGTGTTCAATGCCCTGTTTCTTGAGCCACTCCCTGCAAGCTTCGTACTCTCCCCCGTTGTCCGTCCTGAATGCCTTCACCCTCTTTCCACTCTATCGCTCGACCATAGGCCTGCAGATTCTCCTTCACCTCACTTTTATTTTTGAGAAAGCATATCCAGACTTTGTGGCTGTTGTCGTCGATGCATGTGAGGAAATATCTGCTGCCTCCATTTGACGGTATGCGAAAGGGACCACATACGTCAGAGTTTACGAGATCAAGAGGTGCGAGAGCATGCAAGCCATTGTGCTTGAAGGGTTTCCTTTTCGCCTTGCCTTGAAGGCATGGCCCACACATGATCTCCGCTCCCTCCACCTCATCACCTAGCTCCATCCCACGCACTAGCTCCTGCTTTCCCATGAGCTCCAATGTGCGATGAGCCACATGCCCAAAGCGCCTGTGCCACAGGTTCTCGGAGGATGTGCACAGGCTAGAATGAACAGCCTCGGTTGCTGCATTTGCTTGCGGTTTTGATGCCGAATCATCTGCTGCCACTGCTCCAACTTGTCCTTCCTCATCTGAGTTTGCATTGCTGCTCTCCTCATCATCACTCTCAACCAAAGATTCAGCCGTTGAATTTGTCGTTTTGGTCTGCAAGACGTAGAGTCCATCAACGCGAGGAACCTGTGCGACAACCTTCTTGGCAGAGTAGGAGATGTTGATGTCCTTGGTAGGAACTATCATCGCTTCCTTCTCTGTAAAGACCACTGTCATGCCATGGTCAGTAATCTGAGAGACAGAGAGTAGGTTGGCTGTGAAGGAGGGCAAGTAGACCACCCCCTCTAGCTTGAGGTCGGAATCTCCACCGTTGACACCCACTATGACCAGCTTGTCACCAATCCCCTAAGCTGCCTCAACCTTGCCGTTGGCGACTATGAAGTTCTTGTTACATGGAGAAAGAGAGATGAAGTCTCTCTTCTCGTAAGTGGTGTGCTCGTTTGTGCCCGAGTCAAGGCCATATGCTCCTGGCCTGAGTATCGCCCTCCCTTTGTTGGAGACACACTCAGCCATCAAGCTTGTGGGATCCTTCCCACCATTTCCCCCTCGCCATTCATCCCCTTCTCCTCCCTCTCTCTTGGATGCACGGCACTCTCGAGCCCAGTGTCCAGCCTTGCCACAGTTGTGGCAGTTTCCTTGGCACTTTGCACCCCTTCCACTGTTGCTAGTGGTATTGTTTCCCTTGTAACTAGAGGAGGAGGTATTGCGGAAGGTGCCGCTGCTCTGTGAGGCAAAGGCAGCCATGTTTGCTTCACTACTGCTATGACGCATGGCTTCATTCCGCACATACTCAGAGACGGTGGTGTAGGAAACTAGATCTTCAGTCCACCCTCCAATCACCGTTATCATGGGACCCCAACTTTCCGGTAGCGTCATCAGAAAAATCATGGCCTGCATGTCGGATTCCAGGTCCCACCCCATGCTGGTGGCTTGTTGCAAGAGCGTCTCAAACTTCTGCATAAAGGTGAAAACATCCTCCCCTCCACCAAGCCTCATGCTGATGAGGTTTTGTAGAATAAAGAGACGGTTGGCAAGTGAGGAGGACTGAAACACCTTGCCAAGTTTGGCGTCTGCCGCGGCTGCCACTGTACAACCACTGATGTGTGAAAGGACTGAGGGTTGTATGGAGGACACAAGAATGGTGAGAGCCTTCTTGTTGAGCTTGACCCATGCCACAAGGTCAGCACCCTCCTCCTTTGGTGCTGGGATAGTTCCATCAAAATATCCTAGCAGATCTCTGTCATCCATGATGATCTCAAACTGCCACTTCCAGAGTGCAAACCCCTCTCCATCAAACTTGAGGATGGGCGAATGATTCCCTGGTTCCCCTGTCCCTGCCATCCCTACAACTACAACTGCTACAGCTGCTGCACCTGTTGTTGATGCCAATGAACCTGTGTTTGAGGCCGCTGTAGGCTGTTGGTGAGAAGAGGAAACTGCTTCCCCTGTTCACGTTGGCTGTTGCAAGCAGATGTAGGCTGATGTAGGCTGATGTCAGCTCCCAAGGTAGAAAGGTGCAGATGTGTTGCATTCCCCTCCTGCTGATTTTGCCCTGCAAACAGAGAAGTTGGGTGAGAGCGAAGGTGCTCTCACTTCTTGTGACCTTAGCGGTTGCGTGCGTGAAACTTCCCTAACCAGAGGAGTGGGCCCATAACCCTTTGTTGGCTACTGAGCTAACCACCTCGGCAGAGAAGCCGCGAAACCAAAAAGCTCACAAAGGTTTTGAGGCCTTCTTCCTTTGTTGACATGTGTCATGCACCCCAAACTTAATCAGGCATACACTTCACCTTCAAGAGTACTAACACCTTAGCATTACATCTCAAGAAGAGCTCAAGTTGTCAATACGCAAGAGAGCATCAAGCAAGGGTTAATTGATCAACATGCAAGACAAGTCCTTTCATAGCTGTCTGTCCAGTCCTAGAACTCAAAAGCACATTCCTGAGAAGTGGCTTGACCCTGCCACATCACCAAGAGACTTGCGCTGTGGGCTTGACACATAAGCATCCTTGTGCCAAGGTGACTGATCAGTCGTGTTGCTTCCCAGAAGCTACGGACTTTCTTTCTTGGAAGCTTCCATAACAACCAAGATGTCCATGGAGCCAGGATCAAACTCATGACCTCTCACTTGGCCAAATCAACAAAATGGCCAAGTTAACCACTCACCTACATGGTGTACTCACAGGTCATATCTCACATGAGACAGAGCATAGTTGAGTCACCCTACAACAAATCCAGGGGTCATACCTCCACAAGGGGCAGAGCATTCCTGATCCGTTGTACAAGGGGAAAACATATTCAACACTTACCGCCCGCCGCCGCTTGCGGCGGCTTGCTTAGGTGTACGTGTGCAGCTGATTTTCACCTTTATGCTGCTGCTTCTGCCTGTCACCCTGTTGTGAACAATTGCTTCTTGCCACAACTTCCTTCTTCCTTTACCGTCGTTGGGGTTTCAGATTATACGCCCGCTATCCGCTGGATGATGGTGCTGGGGTGACGGAGGAGCAATAGGCGATGGAGGCAAGGGCGGATGGACCCTCCGCAGTCCGTCCGGCGGAATCAAAGGACGGGCTGGGGTTTTCAATTCTTATTACGACGATGGACCCGGTAACGAGTATCCAGTTCGATGGTTGAAAAGACTTGCATATCCCACCCTGTAGCTTGGTTGGTCCAAGTCACACCTCACTGCGCTGTGCGACATCGAACTATGTGCTACAGCTGAATATGAATGTGATCGATGTGGAAGATGAGGGATCGTCCGGCTGCCTCGAGCAACTTTTTTTCTTGGAAAAGATGATTTCTCATACTTTGTCCCTCGATAGACAATCAGTTTGCTTGTTCGTGCGTCGAGTTACCCTTCATTTTGTTGCGGCGACGACATGAAATGTGGGTTTGAGAGGTACTACGTTTTGCGGTCCCGATAGTTTTGTGGGTGCAAGTCACACCTCACTGCGCTGTAGGACATCAAAGTATGTACATGACAATGTTCGTCTGCCATGTCCTGTCGACAATGCCAGCCGGTACCAATGAATGTCGCACGTTCAACGATCCTTTCCCTCTCCGGCATGTCAATGCGGCCCTCCACGCACCAACGGACGTCAACCACACCCGCCACACATGCGCATTGATTTGCGGTTGCAAGCAATGACGACGTCAGTGTGTGTCAAAGGCAAACAAATGATTCGAATGCATGCACAAAAAAGGAACTCACTGAGTTGCGGTATGAACTTTGAACCAGACGATCGCGTGTGTGAAGAGTATGCACTTTGTCATGGTTTTGCGAAGTACTCTTCGCCGGTGTTGTTTTTTTGGTACACTTCCTAGAGCTGAACTGGAGGGTTTGCGCTGTGCATGAATGTGATCGATGTGGTAGACAGGGGTTCACCCGGCTGCCTCAAGCATATTGTTTTGCTTGGAAAAGATGGTTTATCATAAATTGTCACTCGATAGACAATCAGGTGTGTCGAGTGGCCCTTAAGTTTGTTGCAGCATTGAAGTAAAATGTGGGTTTGAGATGCATTATGTTTTGCGTTCCCGATAGTTTTGTGGGTGCAAGTCACTCCTCACTGCACTGTGCGACATCAAACTATGTGCATGACAATGTTCGTCCGCCACGTCCCATCGACAATGTCAGCCAGTATCAATGAACGTTGCACGTTCCACAATGCTGTCCCTATCCGGCATGTCAATGCGGCCCTCCACACACCAACGGACGTCAACCACACCCGCCAGACATGTGCGTTGATTTTCGGTTGCAAGCGATGACGGCGTCCATGTGGTTTTATCGGTTCATGTCACACGGCCAAACGGGGAGGAGTTTCATTGTTTTAACATTCGCACAACGTCCCACGGCCCCGAGTTCATCAGTTGAAATAGGTACTACTCCGTGAACGTCGGTTGAACAAGTGGCAGCCTCCGCGGGGAGCCTGAACGGGCTGAGCAGCGGCAAACATAAGAAACTTGGGCCAAACAGAAGCACCCTTGAGCCAGCAGGTAAGAGGGTTCACGAGGCGGAAGCAGGGAAAGCAGCAAGCCCCAGCAGTCACTGCGAGCATCTGAAGTCGTCAATGGCAAGCGGCCGGCTCCAAGGGCGTTATGGACGCAAGGCCGGCTCCTTCCGTCACGCAAACGGACGCTATTGAAGTGCAGCAGCGGAGGATGCTTCTGATGCCGCATGCAAGACTAGGATTCAGACAAACATGGCTAATCACGCCGCATAGCATGCGAGGGATGCCGCCAACCGTGCTATGGTGTTGTATGGTGCTGCAGTTGGTGCAGCCCGTGTGTACTGTAATTTGAAACGTCCGCCACCTTCGAAGCCGCCCTTTCATGACATCAGGCCTTTTGATCATGATGCTCTTGCTCGTGCCCGTGCTCAAACTCATGTGCGTGAGACCTCTCTTGCGCATGCGCCTGCTCCTGCTCGTGCGCCTGCTGCAGCTGCTGGCATAGCAGAAGTTCCTGCTCCTGTTCCTGCTCCTGTTCCTGCTCCGGTTCCCCGTTCCTGCTCCTGTCCCTGCTCCTCTCCTGTTCCTGCTCCTGTTCCTGCTCCTGTTCCTGCTGGTGCATCTGCTTGTGCAGCTCATGGTGGTGCAGCTGCCGCTCTAGCTCCTGGTACACCTCCCGCTATGGATGAACATCGGCAGGCAGCCTCCGCCCTTCTCAAGTGGGCCAAGGAATTTGCCTTTCCGGTGCCCGCTCCTACTCCCGCTCCCACTGCCGCTCCCGCTTCCGCTCCAGCTGCTGCTCCCACTGCCGCTTCCGCTCCCGCTGCCTCTGCCACTCCCGCTCCCACTGCCGCTCCGGCTCTGGATGCCACTGCCGATCCCCCTGCCGCTCCCTCTGCCCCTCCCGCTGCCGCTCCTGCTGTCGCTCTCGCTGCCTCTCCCGCTGCCGCTCCTGCTGCCGGTCCCGCAGCCACTCCCGCTGTAGCTACCACTCCCGCTCCCACTCCTACTCCCACTCCTGCTCTCACTCCAGTTCGTGCAACTGCGCCTGCGCCCGCTCCTACTCCTGCACCTGCTCCAGGTCGTGCTCCTGCGCCTCCGTGTGCGCCTGCCCCTGCCCCTGCTCCTGCTCCTACTCCTGCTCCTGCTCCTGCTATTGTGTCTGCTCCTACGCCTGCTCTTGCCCGTGCTCCTGCGCCTACGCCTACGCCTGCACCTGCTCCTGCTCATGCTCCTGCGCTTGGTGGTGTTCTTGCGCCTGCGCATACACGTATTCCTGCTCCTGCTCCTGCTGTTTCCCCTCCTGTATTTCATGTTTCTGTTGGTACAACTCCTGGTGTTCCTGTGGTTCTGGTGCTTGGGCTAGCCGCAGGGATAAAAATCAGAAAGCAGCGACAACCATCTGCAAGCAGCGGCGAGCAGACAAAGAAACAAAAAGTCGTTGTACCTGTGGGAAGCAGCTGCAAACGCGTTCACAGTGACCACTAGCAGCAAGAGAGGCAACAGCGGCAACAACAAGAGCAGCAGGAAGTGCGTGAAGAGGTGGCCAGGAGCGGCCAGCTGCGATAACTGAGGCCGGTAGCTGCCAGCAAGCTTCAGGCAGCGTCTACTTGATAGTGGCAGTGGAGGGAACCGAACGAAAGATGGCCACTCTTGCTCCAGCTCGTGCTACTGCGGCGGCTCTCGCCCCCGCTCTCGCTCCTGCTCCCATTCCCGCTCCCGCTCCAGCTCCCGTTCCCGCTCCCGCTCCCGCTCCTGCTCCCGCTCCCGCTCCCGCTCCCGCTCCCGCTCCCGCTCCTGCGCCAGCTGCGGAGGAGACTTCCCATGCTGAGGCACAGCCGGTAAAACCGTGAAGGCCGGCAAAACAGCAGCGCAGACAGCGGGCC